>JAUTBV010035892.1:0-20929 GCA_032361325.1 Lepetodrilus fucensis | reverse complement strand
AAAATTAAGTTACAATCAATTATTTAATTTATTAAATCACCATGGTGTATAGGGAATAATTAATAGTAGCTGCTTAACCCTCTTCATGCTGTAGGCAACCAGAGATTCCCTAAAGAGCTACATCTGTGTCTAATCCAGCAGGGAAAGGGTTAAATGGATACGATTGAGATGTACAATGTATATGGAATGTGGAAAATTATGTTTATAAGCATATATGTCTCTGAATTGGAGATGGGAATATAGAATAATTGTCCAAGATTGATGTTAACTCTATATTCACTCACTCCAAGATTGATGTAAAGTAATAATCCTTATTACTGATGAATGGTCGCGATATCATGCCACCTTATACAGTATTCTGATATTCTTTGATTGGTGTAGAGACAATTTGGGGATAATCTGAAGATTTTATCGTATCACCTTGCTGATTGAAGGTCAGAACGTCTCAGATAGAAAGGAAAATCAATATGGCTTTTGTGGAAATGTTCATGAAGTTTGTATAATACAAAGAATATTGAAAATAATGAATAAATAAAAAAGAGGATATTATACAGTGAATTAATAAGTATATTTTGGTACTGATAGATCTGTTGTATTTGTGATGATGAACATATTTTCATTATTTTTTTTTTTATTGTATTACTTTTGTTAGATCTAATTGTAAACATATGGTAGAATGACACTTTACTGTATACAGTTTATAATATGTATTTCCAATAATATCTAAAATAAATAAATCAAATTACATTATTTTAATTTTGCCATTGAATATATATTTGTAAATACCCAAGTCTACTGTATTGATCACTGTGCAATGGAACAAATTGAATGTGTGCCAAAGTTTGGAACACTAAGGTGTATCACTAGACAGACGTCTTCTCTGGGGCAAAGATGATATTTGTTTTGACACAGGGAGTGTTCATATATCTATACTTCCAGTGCTAGGAGATTGGGTATATATCTACCACTGTTATTGGAACCTGGTAAAAACCTGGGACATTGAAGAATTCATCATCATGTTGTGACCAATTGGGCAATTCTGAATTGAAGGAGATGTATGTGTTGTTCCCCAAGTCTGAGTTCAGAATCAATATGCGAATTATTCAATGTTGCTCTCGTTGACTCTCAGATGCCAAGTGGTACCAAGTTGTTCCAGCTTGGGATTTCTTTGTAGAACAGTTCAAAATGTGTATGAAATCCTTTTCTGTTTTAATAGAGGATTTGCAATCAAAATGAAAAGGTGTTTGACTCGTGGGATCAAATTAAATCGAATTGTGAAATTATGTTTTTTAATTTAAGTTTTTTATTGAAGATACAAAAAGATTCTTTCTTATAAATCAAATTAAATCAAACTTGCAAAATTAATCTTTAAATTTGTATATATAAAAAATGGAGATGGAGCTACTCAAAATTATTTTACTTATATTACGGCTTTCAATTTAGGGCAGGATGAATCCCACAACATCTGTAGTGCTGAATGTTGTAGTAAACCTGTGTGCACCAGCTGGTACTGAACAACCAAGGATTGGACCAGGGAATATACAGTACCCTAGCATTTAAGGGGGTCCACAGCATGCTCTTCAAGATATTTTTGACCTCATGTGTGCTTAGAATAAAATTCCTGCAATTTAGACTTAAATCTTAATAATAACAACAATGTGTTCTGCCAGCACATATGATCAAATATGATCAGCTGCTAATATTGTAATGGGCCATTTGTCATTGTGTACAGTGGCCTATAATCTGTTTGCACCAGACTTGATAATGGTCATCTCACCATAGTGCAAAATCATCAGAATACTTGATGAATTACATGAATAAATGTAAATGACTTTCATTTGCAAACCTAATAGAATAGTATCTACAGTTCATCACAGTGCTTGACAGCAAAGTGATTTTGAGTGATTTGGGCACCTTCAAATGTTATCAGTATGTTAACATTTGCTAAGGTCTAGTGTTACTGCCAATGTTGCATATTTCAACTTTTAGATTATCTTAAATTATTGTTATAAAAAAATATACAAACAGCACACATACACACACACACACACACACACACACACACACACACACACACACACACACACACACGCATGCATGCATGCACGCACACACACATACACAAATTCAATGATTTTCTTTTTTTTGTATTTTATGTTGGGATTTAGAGTCGCTTTCAAAATGTTTTTACTTGTATCACAGCTTGGAATTTTTTAACCATGCTGTATATCATAAATTGTTTAGAAAATGTCATATTTTACTGTACGTGAAATATATTTAAGAAACAGCCACTATTGAATAATTTATGTTTTGTAAATTGGCACATTTTTATGTACTGTAAATACATTTTTATTATATTTTTTTAATTTATTTTTTATTTTTTATTATTATTATTTTGTTTTGTTTTGGGGGGTGGTGGTAAAAAGTGTGTATTATACAAAGAAAAGTATGCCTTTGTACTATTGTACTGTCATGTACTAAATGAGCTAAAGTACAGCACATCTGTGGTCTGCTAATGTTGATGACACTCACCTACTTCTACCACAGCCTGAGGTTGGTTCTATAAACTTCCAGACGACCACATCACAAGTCTTTCAGCTTGATCTTTGAATACTCCCAATACATTTATACTTGAAAAAAACATGACTTATTTTACATCGAGAGAATACAACACTTCATATTTAAGCAGACAATCTCATACATCATGCTTAGTTGAATTAATCTTGTGGCGCAATATTTAATAGATTGTAGTCGATGGTGTCGGCATGGGTGTCCTAGCTAAAGTAAATATATCATGCGACTGATCGATGATTTCCTCAGCTGCATCGGTTGACTAGGGATGTACACCATTTCTTCAGGCAGGTCTAATATTAGGGTCTATATTTCTAGCGAATGACCTTTTGAATCTTCTCCACCTAAACCGCATTTGAAGTATAAAAATAGTTTACTATACATGTATGTGTCAATAGTGAGGTATTATTGTAAGTACTATAAGTGCTCGTTAGGAAAACGTCTTTTGTTAGTTGCATCATCTGCGGCCATCTTGAATTCATCTGTTACCTATAGGAAAGTAAACTTTATATAAAAGAACATGATTTTGTTATGCGGCACAGTTATTGATGCATTTATTTGCATACAGTTATTGATGCATTTGTTATTACAACTAATAAGAAATAATATACCCATCTTCTTTGTATGATGTGTTACATGTGAATGTAAAATATCCCTGTTTTGATAAAGCAATCAATCACAATCAATCACATTATGAATATTTTAATGCATAGGAGTAAATTATTGAAATTAATATTTTGATCAGCAGTGATCATGACAACATTGTTAAACAGCCCGGGCCATCGTTCCACAGAACAATCGTAGCACTACGAGAGTCATAACTCCTTAGAAACTCCATGCCAACGTACAGGAGTTTCAACTCTTGTAGTGCTACAATTGTTCTGTGAATCAGACACCCGAAGACTTTATTTGTCCAGTATTTGACAAATCATAGCATAAATAGTACTCCCATATCTAAATATTCTAGCAGTAACCATAAGCTATGGCCATGACCTTCTCCAGGTGTCACCAACACCATATTGTAATACATGATAATAATAAATAATAAATAACCATCTGCTATGAACATTACCTTGAACTTAACATTGACCTTAACCTTGACCTTATCTTCCAGGTGTCACCACACGCAATAACGCCCATGACCTGACGCACGACAACCAGCAGCGCCGCACCATCTGCGACGTCCTGGCAGTCTCCAGCATCATCTCCAACTTCGCCGGCGTGGAGACTCCGACGCCCACCAAGTGCATGGGTCTGGGAGAGTTCCGCCAGTTCCTCGACCACTACCAGGAGGAGATGTACGACGACGATGAGATCATGGAACTCATCCAGCGACATGAGCCAGACTCGCTGCTCAGGGACCGATGTTGTCTGTCCTTTGAGGGATTCGCCAAGTTCCTCATGGACAAGGACAACTTTGCCTACCTGCCAGAGAAAGCGAAGCATAGCGATGAGGTCAGTGTTGAGTTGATAACTATGGGAACAATTTGACTATTTGAGTAATTAGTTGATGGCAAAAGTGAGATAAGTAAATTGTTTATTAAATAGTCCTGGAATAGGTCAAGATTGTGGTTGAGATGCAGAGACTTAAACAGTTTGAGAGATTTTTAATCATCTTTTCATGATGCTATTGCAGCTACTACTATGAAGATATTGACACTTGCAATGCCAAAATTATTATCACTAACGGTTCTTAATTAAATTGTTCATCAAGACTATAGTTAGTATGCAGTAACTTAAAGGCATACAATCACACTTTTTTGACATATTACTTAGCCAAACATAGTTTACCTGAAAGTATAATGTTGATTTGTCTGCTCAAGAGTATTGAGCAACAAGCTACATTTTCTGCATGTTCCTTTGGTTTTATTTTGTTAATGCTCTTATGACTGCCATTATAAAAAAACGTGTTGAATCCTTCTTACAATGTCCAAATTATTGTCATATTGCTTGCAGGATATGGACCACCCGTTGCCTCACTACTACGTGGCCTCATCGCACAACACGTACCTGACCGGCCACCAGCTGAAGGGGGAGTCCTCCGTAGATCTCTACAGTCAGGTGCTCCTCATGGGCTGTCGCTGTGTGGAGCTGGACTGCTGGGATGGCGATGATGGCGCACCCATCATCTACCATGGCCACACCCTCACCACCAAGATCTCATTCAAGGTGAGAGAGAGGGAGGGAAGGAAGGGAAGGAGAGAGAGAGAGAAAGAAAGAGAGAGATAGGGGAGAGAGAGGGGGGATGAGGCAAAGAAAGAGAGAGCTGAGGGAGAAGTAAAAATTCCCCAATAGCTATGTATAACAAATTGTTAAGCGAGTGCTTATGGTCTTGTTGACACAAAAGTTACATGAAATGACACCATGATGAGTTCAAGTGTTCAAGGACCAGACTTGATTATTGCTTTTCATTGTTGACCAGGGCAGGCTTTCATCTAGCTCTAGTCTCCACTATCAGACCATGTTTTCTGAGCAAGTGAGACCATGTATAATGCTTATGAGAGGGCTATGTTGTGCAGTGAATATGAGGGCTTCAGAAAAGTTGTATTTTCTGTAGATAGACTTGGCACAGCAAGTATCAGCCAAACATTGTCCTCATACCTTGCTGCTCTCCCTGTATGCTGCTCGGGGAACAGAGTGTATTACTAGTAAAATGTCTGTGTTTTCAGGGAGTTGTGGAAGCAATCAATAGGAGTGCATTTGTGACGTCTCCGTACCCCATCATCCTGTCCATTGAGAACCACTGTTCCATGCAGCAGCAGCAGAAGATGGCCCAGATCTTCACAGTAAGATAACCAAAAAATACAATATTTTAATATTTTTTAATTTATTTTTCTAATAATTAGTAATTAATTTTAAGTGTTACCCCCAACCATGTTGCTGCTAGTACCAGAAATGATGTCATCTCTCTTCCTGCAGACTGTGTTCGGAGACAAACTGGTGACCAAGTTCCTGTTTGAGTCAGACTTCTGTGATGAACCTCAGCTTCCGTCTCCCAACAAGCTCAAGTACAAGATCCTCATCAAGAACAAGAAGATCCGAGATCCCGAGACTACAGCAGCTGTCAAGAAGGTGGGTACCAGGGGGGATTATTGACACAGAGAGGCCCGAGATCTCTCATGCAAAGATTCTGAGATTCAGAAAGTATACAGTAGACCATAGAAGGTGTCAGTTTCAAGAAGCAGTGTTCCAGTCTCATAAGAATTGCTATGACCATGGCATTGATATGCTGCCTGTTGTTACAGCTCCCTGTCCAGTCTCGGACATCCAGCATGGCGTCGTCAGAGAGCACTTCCATCAATGAGTTTGATGACGATGATGATGAAGATGAGGATGAAGACGATGTGACAGATGGTGAGCAACATTTACATATTCAATATGTCAGGTTGTCTGAATGTTCTCTGAACAATAGACATGAGAAAGTATGTGTTACAAGCATGTCAACCAATGAAATATGTTGCAATATTGTAGTAAATGTTGAATTAGAACATTCAAAATGTGTGCAAAATAAAAGCCCCATACCCCTAATCAAAGAAACAATGAGACAAAGAAAGAAAATAAATATAAATAATACTATTTTAAAAATATATATCATGTTTAAAAAAATAATTAAATATTTATGATAGCTTAACACATAATTGCCCTGCCTATTCAGTGATGATGGTTGTTAGTTGCCTGTTGAATAATGAATACTTATTTATGGTGTTCTAGCAGTGAAGGAGCTGCGTCGGTCCGTGGACAGTCAGGACAGTCCGACTCCAGATCAGGAGGACAAGGGCAAGCTGCAGAGACAGAGAGTGGACTCCTTTGGAGAACTCCCCACCAGGTGAGCTATGACATCAGCAACATCAGCAACATCCACGACACCAGTCGTAATTATGTTGTCTTGAGAGACCAGTCTCTATAACATCATCTTGCCTCAACAAACTAGTCTTAACTGTCTTCACTTTGGTGACCATTTTCTTGCTATTCGCTCTCTTCTCTTGTTAAATGTGGAAATATATTTAAGATTGTGAAAGCCATTTTGTTTCAATATTACTATAAATGTATGTTGTAATATTCACGCAACATTAATTTTTTATATTCAGGCAACACTCTGAGTCATTTGGAGAGAAGCAACGTCCAAAGAGTCACCCAGAACTGGACTGGCAGTTTGACGATGACCTTCACGACCTGAAGACACCTCCCAAGGTCAAGGCCAAGAAAGCCAGCCAGATTGCCAAGGAGCTATCAGATCTGGTTGTGTACACTCAGGCAGTCAAGTTCAGAGGTCAGTTCTATGTACTCTCCACTTTACAATATATAGCTGCGACTTGGAATACATTGTAGTTAATATATGTTATGTAGTCCTCACTTCCGTGTGTCCAGGGTATCATTTCTCGAAGCCCTCATATCTACTACTAGACCATAAGGACTCTCGTAGCCATCTCTAATACATGGGGATTGTGAACTTATGAGAGCGCTATGGTCTCATAGTGGATATGTGAGCATCAAGAAACGATACCCAGGACTCCAGACTAATATTTTGAGTTACTTGTCCACAATGCTAGTCAGGGGAAGTTGCAAAGGTGGTAGATGCTAAAAATATAGGTTGCCCACATGCAATTTAACTTGCACCTGTACATCAAGCATATGTTAGTCTTTAGCCCTGATGTCATTGCCCAAACACAGTGTTAGGAAAAAGGTCTTCGAGAAATTGATATACTTTGGTGTCCAATTGGTATTGTTCCATGATCTTTAATGCAAATACAGTCATCCAGAGAAATGTATTTGAAATGTATATTGAAATAGCAATATTTGTATTCACAGGTCTCTCATTGAGTCCAAACACGTCTCTGAAGCAGAAGAAGATTGCCACAAGGAAGAGTATTCTAGTCAGTGGACTCGGCAACAGTCCCAGCACTCCTACGCTTATCAACCCTGGTGAGTACAAACCTACACCCAACTTCTGCAATATCATCTCCATGGTGTAACATTTAAACTAGGTTCTATGCAGATGGATGCATTTATCAGTGAGTACTGTCCTTGCTAGAGGCAACTGGAGATGCCCAAAGAGCAGTGTCTGTGTCTAACCCAGCAGGGATCGATAGCATTAATACACCAGTTAAAAATAAAATGTATTTTTTTCTAGATTATATATAGAGAGCTAGTTCAATCATCATTGTCAATGATGATGGAGGCAATTTCTTTCAAGTATTACTCTTTTTAATTTTTGGCAAAATCTTTTATATAAAAATGGCAATATTTACAAGCATATAAAAAGGTCATTACATGAAAGAACTTCAATTGCTTTGGCCAGAATCTCTGCAGCAGCTTCTATTGTATTCAGATTTGTCACGGAACCATACCAATCCTGGGATTTGAACCTGAGTTGCTGGATTGCGAGTCCATCACTCCACCGACTTAGCCAAAGTGGTAACACCTCTGGCCGAGACCAGGAGTATCTTATATACATTTGAACAATTGTTGGCAGATGATTACCATGTTATTCAATACTTCCAGGTGAACGAGTGGACATGGTCATCCCAGCACCGCTGCCTCGCATCAGGAAGACCGAAGGAACTCCAGCATGTTACCTGGTGTCGTCGCTAAATGAGAACAAGGCCAAGCAGCTCTGTCGCAGGAACCCACTCGGTGCCATCAAATATCCTTTTGCATTGAAAGCAATTGTTTGCTGTATTGGTTATAGTGTTGTAGATGTTAGTGGTGATAGTTGGAACTTGATTGCATATATTGGTTAAAGCTTGTGGCTGTGAAGATTATGGTGGTGATGGTGATGGCGATGGTTGTGGTAGTATTGTTATTGTTGTGGTAATGGTGATGGGATGATTTGATGATGATGTGGTTGTGGTAACAGTTGTATTGTCATTCTTAGCCATGTTGATGAAGTGGTGATTGTAGTAGTTGTGTTGTTGTTATGTTGTTGTTGTTCTTGTGTTGGTGGTGGTAATTTTGATATATGCTGCTGCTGCGGATGTTGATTGATTGTGATTTTGATGATGATGTTGATTGATTGTGATTGTGATGATGATTATGTTGATTGATAGTGATTGTGATGATGATGATGATGATGATGATGTTCATTGATGTTGATTGTGGCAGTAGTTGTGGTAGTCTTGGGGAATGTGAAAACAGAATGACATAGACGACCACATAGACAACACAAGCAAGATTTTAACAATATAATCCTTAACAAGCTCACCCACACAGAAAAGCAGCTGATGAGGACCTACCCAGCAGGGATGAGGATAGACTCCTCAAACTTCAACCCTGTCATCTTCTGGGCTTTTGGCATCCAGATGGTTGCTCTCAACTATCAGACAGAAGGTAAGCACCCAGTACTGATCCTCATCAACATAAAATACAAAGGGACAAAGATTCTTTGGAAAGAACCATTAATAAATACATCTGTTAGTTTTCCTGGCAGTGCTATCATCAGTGGTATGGTACCCTGCCATAAGAAGCTGCCATATTCACTACAATGCCAAATCCTGGCTTCCTGGCCTGGTGCCTAGGTCTTTACATAGTCATGTCTGACTCTTTCTTCTTCTTCTGTGACACAGACACTGCCATGGCTCTCAACACAGCTATGTTCGAGGCCAATGCACACAGTGGTTACATCCTGAAGCCTCCAGTGATGTGGGACAAGAAGCACATGATGTACAACAGGTTCAACCCCTGGGACAAGGAGTTTGACGGCCTGCATGCAACCATTCTCACTCTTCATGTAAGTCACTCTTTACATAATTTGTACACATTACTCTTTTCCATATTTGCTGTTACACATACTTGGTTGAAAATAAAAGTGATATTTTTCAAAGAGTATCATTGAATATATCTTTACTCCATCTACAATATAATATATGGTAGATGGAATTGAGACATGTTGAAAGATATTATCTTATGTATTAGTTGTTGCATAATGGTAACTTTAATGCCCACACATAATTTCTGGACAGACAGTATGCATCAGCTCCAAATCAGACATAATAAAAGAAGATAGCACATGGTAAGAAATGGTAACACATGGTAACATTGCTCCACACAGATCATCTCGGGCCAGTATGTCAGTCCTAATCACACTGCTAGCACTCAGGTAGAGGTAGAGATCATAGGAATCCCTGTGGACTGCGCCAAGCAGAAAAGTAAGGTCATCCCCAAGAACGCTCTCAACCCCATCTGGAACGATGTCTTCACTTTCCAGGTATGTGTGACCAACATTCATTTTATAATACACATTATACTCACCATGTAAGCAATGAATACGGATACACTATTTTGATAGATGTACTATTTAATATTACATGTAATCTTTTTTAAATCGTGTTTGGGCAAAATATTCTTGTGTTGATGGATGTGTTTATATTTTGTCTGCAGGTGTTATTCCCTGATCTCGCCTTCATCCGATTTGTGGTCACAGATACCAACACCAGCCATCTTGTATCTCAGAAGATCATTCCTCTCAGGTATCTCAGACCAGGTGAGTGTAACGAGAACAGACGACCTCACTTCATATGGTGATATCTATTACCTGTAACCAGAACTGGGCCTGGACTTATGGTCTTTTCACTGGACCTGGACCCAATTCTTGGCAACCTGATTGACTCATATGACCTAAAATACCCTATTGCTAACACTAAACATGTGAGCCAATTCTGATTGTTAGGAATTAAGTCCAGGTCTGGTGAATAGCGCACAAATCACATCCAGTATTAGAAATGTTGCTGCTAATCCCACTACATTTTTTAGGGCATAATGAAATGTTGATGGCACAAGGAAGCATTTTTTCATTGGTCTACTTGTACTGTTTCCTCCAGGTTACCGCCACGTGCGACTGCGCAATCCGTCCAATCAGCAGCTGGAGCTGGCCACTTTGTTTGTGTATTCCAAACACGAGGAGGAACTCCTAGAACCCTGCAACAGTGTGGACATCGCACAGACCACCACACACGGCAAGAAGATGTCACTCTTTGCCAAGGTCAGGGAGCTCTCAGAGGTCGCAAGAGCTGACCAGGTGGGTGGTTGTTATTTTCTTGTTGTTGTTGTTGTTGGTGGTGGTGGTGGTGGTGGTGGTGGTGGTGGTGGTGGTGGTGGTGGTGCTGATACTGCTACTGTTCTTCTTCTCCTTTTTGTTATTATTGATGATGTTGCTATTATTGTTATTGAGTATGATGTTGGGACATTCAATCCCATTATTTGGCATTTAATTTTATTTTTTAAACATTACACATGTTGTTAACCTTCTCCATGCTGAAGGCAACCGGAGATGCCCTAAAGAACTGTATCTGTGTATAATCAAGCAATTACGTGTAGAATAGATCATTCCTGAGACATGCATGTATGTATGTATGACAATATTTGCAAACAAACTTGTGTCTAGGTACTATGTTTGACCTTCACTCACTCTTGTTGCAGGTCACAAATCCCATTGGGACAAAACTGAAGAGGAGGATGTTCTTCATCAGTGTGTTTGGAGTTACTGCCCCTGATGAGTATGTCATTCTCAAGGTCACACAGGAGACAACTGTCTATGATGCCATCACACAGGTTGGTTTCAATAAACTTATTTCCCACAGATTTTGCCTAGATCATAAACATAGTTCCTATGTATCCATGTGTGATATATAACTGGTCCTACTGGTATCTTCTCCTTACTAAAAGAAGTGTCATGACCATTATAGGCCATGTTCCAAATGATGCTGACAGTGTTCGAAATGACTGCTGAAAACTTACTGGCCCGAATAATGATACAAATAACAAATGTTTACAGAAAAACATGAATTTCTACTGGCCCATAGGATACCTTTAGGATTGAGAGAAATAGCCAGGCCAGCGGTAATTTCGAACACTGGATGCTGATGATAATCCTCATGTTCTTGCAGTCGCTGATCAAGGTTGGCCGGCTGGAGGAGAGGGTGGGGGACTTTGTCCTGGTGGAGGATGTGCAGTCTGGCTGGGAGAAGCGGGACCAGGAGAAGGCCAGCTGCCAGAGGATCCTGGACATGTCTGAGAAGGTTCTCCAGGCCCAGAACAAGTGGAAGGGAGCCGGCAGATTCATCCTCAGGAGGCTCAGTGATGTATGTGCTTTTCAGGATTTTACACCTTTATTTCATTCTGCAATCTAGCTGGAGATTCCTCTAGCCCTCCCTACTGACCATTAGAGACTGTTTATATAGGCATGGTCAGCAGAGACACCCATTTAAAAAAGGTTATTTTGGTCAGCAGGAAGAGCTATATAAATCTTGGGCTATCTTCAATCTAAGAATGTGTAATTAAAATTGGATCTTGTTTTGCTCCTTAAGCATTCTGACGTTCTTGTTGATAAACGTGGAAACTAGCAGAAGTCATAATAACTCAGCATCAGTTTTGGTTCTGATTTTAACATGTTTAATAAGATTGAAACGAGTTAATGCTTCTTCAGGTATAACTTCTTGAATTTCCCCCTGTCCTAGCTGTTCAACCGCATTGACACAATTTAAGAATTTAAGAGTTCCTCATTTGTATTAACCATCATTGAAAAAGTTCATAGAAAAAGACATTGATTGATAATCTATTGATTTTATTTCAGGATCCAAGTAGTAGAGCTTGGATGACCACCATGTTGAAAGACCAGAAGGTATGTAATTGGTTTATACCACATGTTAGGTTTCATGTGTTACATCTGAATGTGGAATGTATTATTCCGAGGTCAACCTTTGTCCAGGACAGAAATAAACATGAATATTTAGAAATCCTAAATTTCCTCAATAGTCCTGCAGCAGAATGGGGTTTTGGGGGTCCTCAGGATACCTTCAGCCTTGGTCATTTTAGATTGTGTGTAGAACATAACATAATTTGAACCTTTGTTAGAAGACTCCTTTAACTCTATGAAATGTGGACCATTGATGTATTCATTGGCATTGCAAATTGGTGAAAGATTCATACAGTTACGTTAAACTCCATAATCACTCACTCATTGATGCATTCTGCTTTCCCTCTGACAGCACAAGCCTTGGTCATTTTAGATTGGGGGTAGAAAACTAGATCATTTGAACCTTCATGAGAAGGCTCTTTGAACTATGTGAATTGTGGACCATTGATGCATTTGTCTTTCCTTCTGACAGCGCAAGCACGACCTGGAGTCTGACATCACGGACTGGGACTGTCAGGAGCACATGTTTGTGGTGTGTGTCTACAATGTGTCTCCAGAACAGCCGTACACTGTGTTCAAGGCTCCCAGTACCAGCACAGCTCAGGACATCATTACTCAGGTAAGGAGGATGAGGAAATAGTTCTCTCCCCCACATCAAAGCCTTGAAGCTTCTTCAGCATCAGCTGTTCCTCTTGGCCTCGTTTCTTGTTCTCCTCCTTAAATCACATCAAAGCCTTAAAGCTTATTCAGCACCGACTATTTTTGTACAGAGTTTATAAGAACTGGTCCCGAAATTATGAAACATTTCTGAGTACGATTTCATCCTCAAACTCAATTTTAATATGTGATTTTATGAACAAGACTGAGTTGAAAAATAATATTTTAAATAAATATTATCTCTAGGCATGAGCTCCATGGTTTCAGAGCCGTTCAGACAGAACTAGGACAGACAATATTTACCAACCATGAGTAAATAAATTATTGCAAATTTGTCTTTTCTTTCTCTAGGCCATGATGAAGTCTCGACGTGACAACACCGACGACCCTCGGAACTACGTCCTGGTTGAAGAACTGGAGGTCACCAGTAATGACAGCCCATCAGGGATCAGCAAACGGAAGGGCAGCGAGAGGTGTGACAGTCGGATTCTGGCTGACGACGAGAACGTCCACCACGTTCAGACTGAATGGAAGACCAATGGCAGATTTGTCTTGGCGCCAAGGGACTCCAGTGAAGAAACAGGGGTAAGAACAAAATCCATAAATGGTTTTAAAGGTCTGGGTATCATTTCACAGAGCTCTCTTAGCCGCTAAAATACCATAGCACTCTCTTTGCCAATAGCTAAGAGAGTGTTATGATCTCTTAGCGGCTAAGAGACCTCTGTGAAACGATACCATGATTATTATCTATGTTGATCTGGGTCTGTTTTCAAACTGTAATTTACTGACAATAAGATTTTCTGGGAATGAAATTCACCTTTGTGTTTTAATTATAGCAGGAGAAACGACGCAGCCTCCCTCTGACTGTAAAAACTATGTCAAAGCCTGGGGGTTCTCTGGCGAAGCGGATTGGCTCCAAGAAAATTGTTAAACATTCGCTGGGCGAGAGGATTGTCCATCTCCCCCAGACACCAGGTACGTCAATTAATCGTATCACATTTCACAGAATGATCTTAGTGCACTAATAGGGGCTGCTCCTTTCTAGCTGTTCTGTATGTACCTTCTGTCCGACGCATGCGCAGTTACACTGTGCAGTGTTGATCCTTGGTAACTGCGCATGCGTCGGACAGAAATTACAGACAGAACAGCTAGAAAGGGGCAGCCCCATAGTCATAGCTTGTGTAGATGGGTGTGATATAAGATGCTCCTACTTGTTTTAGCCAGCAGGGTTACTCCCTTGGCTCAGTCAATAGTGTTATTCACAATCCAATAACTTGGGTTTGAATCACACGATCAGCATATATGGTCCTCTTTTACAATGGTTCCCAATGACAATGTGGTTGTTATGACTAGTAGCACTACCATTATTCAGCAATTACAATCATGACAAGTCCAAATGTGTCTCTAAACTGTATTAGCTGTAAAGTTGTCTCTTCATTATCAAGAAAACCAAGACTTTTATGTCTTTGAATATATAATTTACCATTTTGATACCATTTTGAAAGGCCTTTCTACAACTAATTTTTTTTATTTCTTTTCCAGACCAGCTACGAAAATCCATCAGCTTTCCGTCCCAGGTGAACAACTCTACCCTGGTTGCCACGGCAACACGTTCCGCTCAGAACGACAAGCGTGGCATGTTCAAAATAAACAAGTTTTCTCGCTTCAATTTCAAACTCGGGAAGTGAAGGTGACTGTTGACTGCGTTCCTACATTCCGTTTAGCAAAGGGAGGCAACTGCTTCCATGCTGGTCAGGTTCCAGAGTCCACTTGGCGAGATTCCAACCAATCGCAATAGAGGCTCCATCTACCGAGACAGAAGAAGATGTGTGCCGAGTCCTGATTTTCAGTATATTTGCTGAACGTCGGGCTCGATGTACTGAAAACAATAAGGAATTTTTCATCCTGGATATGACAATACTTCCCACTGAACGAGACTTGTGCTATATCCATACACCACTAGCCTGTGCAATTAATTTCAGAAGGTTTGTGATTTCATTCTATTAAGAATGATGATTTTTATGTGCACAATTTGATGTTGAATTGTGATATTTTATGGAAGACCTACTTCTACTTCCATTTTGAAAATTGTGCCACAAATTCAATATTTCATGGACCATGATCAATCAATGTATCCAAGACCACGTCAGTTTGAAGTGGAGTATAGATCCTTACATAAGGCACACTGCACTGCCTTCTGATTGAACACTCACATGATCATGTGACTGAAAATGCCTTTGATGTGATCCAGATGCAAGTGTATTCATTGTCTGGAGATGATGACCATATTTGGGCAATACCTTCCTATGAGAAGGGAGATAACTACAGTATGCTGTGATGATTCAAATTGTCTCAGTTTTGTTGTGTTTTCACCTTGGAGAGTGTATAAATTGGAATGATAGCAATACTTAATACACTACATATTCCATGTTGTTGATGGAGAAATATGAAACTTATAATGTTCATATGAACATTTGTATTACATTTATTATACCAACCCTTGCAGGGTGAACAGTTCATACTGTATTCTGTGTTTTTTTATGCACATTGATCCTATATGAACATTGGATGAACCCTTGAGTTATTAATGAACGTAAGTCCAAGCAGTACAGGTACAATCATCAGGATTTGTCGATCTGGAAAATGTAGATTTTTTTAGTCTGTTTATGACAATAGATGCTCTCTTACATAAACATGATAAATGTATTAATTTCTTGCTCTAGATAATGTCACAATTGTTTATTTTATGTGTTGACTTGATGAATTGCATTTTTAGCTTCTCTTTCTATTTTTTGTACAGTGACAAATGGTCACAAAATCATTCATGTTACTTAAATTTATATGTATGATGACTTTAGACTATGGATATACAATGTGAAGACAGGCATCACAGTTCAATGAGATAGCGAAATGCATGTACAGTGTTAGATTGTTGAGCAAAATGATGAAAAACCAGAATGGGACCACTACCTTATGTTATATTCCATGTCCCACTTGGTATAGTAAGCGATATTCAGAGATGCATGATTGTGAAGGATGTAAACATTATGTGATGATGGCAAGTGGTTTAAGGTTTGAAAAATGGAATTGGAATTTGAACAGTGGTTTCATGAAAGGAAAGGCATGTGTGTTCTGATGGTATGTGTGATTATCTTAAGTGAAGTTTTTGTGAATCATTTTAACTAAAATTATTTTCACATTAATTAAGTTTCTTTCTCAGCATTGATGTCATCTATGTGTAATGTAGTACGATGCACATCATCATGGTTACAATAGACAAAATACTCATTTTACTTTTACTTTTCTTGTAATGAAACTTTATTTTAACAATGTTATACCATAGTATCTATTTGCCAGGAAAAATACAAACATATTTGATATCTATACAATATAAAATAAGATTTATTTTCCTTAAATTTGTAAAAACTGTTAAATACTTAGTGTGTATTGTCACTTGTGTTCTATTAAAATGAGGGCATTGCTTTAAAATTAACAAGTTATTGAGCAAATGTTATTTGTGCTGTTATTATTTGCTTAAATAGTTATGAAGTTCATTGAAGGCTTTAGTTCTCAGTTTGAATAGAATTTTCACTTTTTATCACATCGTTATATATAACAAGCTGCATCTGGGATGATGAAATAACTACTATATATTATACCAATCATTGATGGTAAATTGTTTATTCATTAAATATTTTTTTACATTCTTGGACTCTCGCAACATTCCTCTTGTTGACATTTTGTTAAGTTTAAGACTTGTTTTCAAAATCATTACTGAAAAAAAGCCTATTATATTTGTTCATCTTGATAATTCCCACATGGAATTCTAGTGCTAGAATAAGTGTGGAGAAGAAGATCAGCGTGCTCTAGATTAGCTGTGATAGCTCGTACACTTGTTTCCATTTATTTAGTATTCTGTTGACTTCATTTTCTCATTTTCTGCCGCAATACTTAATGCCTTTGTGATCAAACATTATTTCTGTCATTGTTGTTTGTTGTATTTGTTAATGTTATAACCTGTAACAAATGTTTCAGAATGGAAATTTATTCTCGTAAATTCATTGAAGTGTTATTATGGAGAATGTGATGTAATTTCCATGTTATTATACACCAAAATAATAATGCCTTCAACAGCTGTTACAGTTTTATTCAATGAACAATAGTTTTCTTTTAATGAATGTCCTTTTCTTAATTTTATTAATATTTACAGAACTGAAACTAAAAGTTGAAAACCTTATTTATGAAAAATTCATATGATGAATATGATAATTAAATGTACATGTAATCTAAAACTATTGCTTATTTTGTTTTCTTTTGAATAATAACTTAAAAATACATCATTTATTACAACTGTCCCCACTACTTCACAAAAGTAAAATATGTACTATTTCCATAAATCATGTGTTCATTTTATTATTACATATGGTACTAAGTATTTACCTTAATTTAAAATTAATACATTCCTGACACATAAAACATAATGTATATTTATCATTAACTAATAGGATTTGAATTGATTTTATTAGCTTGTTTCACATTTTAAGATTGTTATACTTTTAGAAACAACTATTTATTGATTTTAGAAAATACCACTAGATATACCAATAAGGCAGCTTTTTACAGAAATATGAAATGCTTACATATTGTGTTAAGAAATAATAACAATTTGGACATGAAAGGTTCATGTAAAGACAATGTTGTTAAGCTACGGGGGACAATTTTGAAGTGTTTTTTCCTCACAATTGTCTATGATGTAGTGTCATTTATATGTAATAGATCAAATAGAGATTAGAACAATGGAAAACTATCACCTTCACCTCCTTAATTATTGATACACATTTAGATTTCCTTTTTCACCATTTCTATTACATGTTCTTCAACTATCAATTTTTGTTGATTGAAAATTGTATTATTGCTCTGATATGAACGGGTTTTTTTAGGAATACCCAATGGTTATTTTCTTTTGATCAAGTAACATCAAGAAGATATGTCAATATTTAACAGTCATGCAAGGCTAATTTCATCTTTAATATTGGAAATTTTATGATTTTAACAAATATAATCAGTTATTTATTTGTTAAATAATTATACCATGAGCACTTTGGTAATTTGTGAAATTTTCAGTATTGTTCATATGAGTGTAAACTTTAATCATTGTTGGTTCGAGTAAGTGGTTTTCAGTGTTGATATTTACACCTACACTGTATGTATATATTCACTTCAGGTGTGCTATTAGGGGGATAGTATATGTTGAATCACAATTTTACTGGTGATTTAACGACATAGTGGCTATAGTTACAACATACACTTTGTATCAGATTGTAATTTAACCAATTTATTTCTGCATTTCTTTCCATAGACATTCAGAACTAAGACAACATATTCAGTAACCCTGGATAGCCAAAATAAAATATTGATGCTCAATTCTTTTCATATCAACATCACATCAAATTTATATTTGTCAATTGCTACCAATTTCTTTTTATGGAATATGTAGAACAACACTAACACCCTCATTCGCTTTGTAAATTAAAGGGACACCCTTGGCATGTAGTCTTCCTCAAGACATAGACACAGTGAGTGTTTTTTCATAAGCTACAGTAGTGTATTTTTAAAGAGACACTGCATCAGTGTTGTAGAGGATGTGTAATAATTTGGAAATAAAATAAATGCACAAGTAGAATACATTAAAATTAATTTCTCCATGCTGAAGGTAACTAGATATGTCTTAAGGGGCTGTGTCTTTGCCTAATACAGCATGGAGAGGGTTAATTGGCACTTGTTTGAAATGCACTTGATTTAAATGAACATTTGAATTTTAGTCAGTACATTATTATTTAATTTGAATACAAAATTACTAAGTCTATTCATTTACATATGCATAAACCAACTCCATTGTGTCAATTTATTCGAAGAATTCCATTGAATTTATATCTTTAAAGCATTGAGAATATCTAATCTGTGTCAATTTTGAGACATAATTCCAAAAAATAGATCCTAAAATCATTGGATATCTTTTCTCACCAAACAGTTCCCCCAAAAACGTGTTTTGACAAAAGTTGATAAATTTTGTTAACTAGAGTGTGACTTATACACAAGTCTTTCACAACATCTCTCCCATGGTCTCACAATTAAGCATGCAGTATATTTTTCATCACTACTATTTCTGAGCAGCTGTAGTAGGTTGGTGTGCGAGATATATATACATACACAGTTATTGTCTTTTCCATCTGTTGATTTTTAATGTTGACTGTACATATATATTCACATTTTAAAATTTTGAAGTACATTCATGCCATGACGTAAAGACAAGGCAGTCACTATACAGTATTTGTGTTCACGTACAACTCTGTATGTATATAGTTAGATGTTTTATGAATTTATAGAATCATATGAATACATTTTATAAATAAATATATTTGGGTTATATTTGTACTTTGCATGGAGGCTGTAACATAGCAACGCATAATTTAAAATCCATTTCACATGTAATTTATCTTTTTATGAGGATCAGTGAGTGATATATTTGTGAAAGTCGTGATATATGTGTTGTGAACTGTGTATATGTTCCTATGTATAAATGTATATACATAGTCAAATTTGCATTGACAACAGAGACTCAGTTGAACAATATTTGAATAACATATCAACCAAATAAATGTCTCTGAAAGGTGACACTGTGTTGGACTTGTATTTGGAGATAGGAAGACATCTAAAGCAAGAATTGGCCAGAAGCTAGTACTAGTACATGTACATATTCGAACACCGATCATTTTCAATTTTCGTTTTTTTCCAATAATTTGAACGGTCCCAAATGTAATATTTTTTTTGTTCGAATAATTAGAGTAATTACGGTATATGGAAGATTGAAAAATGCATAGGCTATTGTTCACCTATGAAGTGCATGAGTATCTACTACATGTACTTATAGCTAACATTATGGAGGTAGCCCAGAATCTATAATGGAAGATTGAAGAATGTATAATGTTCATTCAGGAAATACATAGGTATACAATATAATTGGAACATTATGGTGTTTTTTTTCTACTTGTGGTTTAGGCACTTTCAACATTATTTCATTCAAATCACAGTTATATCGGAAGAAACCTGCAAGTGTCATGAATATAATGATGAAAAACAGGTACAGCATGATATAAATTACTTGTACAAAATGTATATGATTCAGTTCAGACATGATATGGAATATTCACCAATCAGTCTAGCTGCACTTCTGTAGCTAAATGATTTCCCCATTTACTATGTTGCTATCTATTATATTATGGACGCCCATCTTTTAGCTACAGAACAGCACCAACAATCAGTCCAGAACGTTGGATAGTAGACTATTCATATTGTCCATACTACATGTATATTAATAATAAACAAAATTAATGTATGTCCAATTACCTTTTTGGACATACAAATACAGAATATCTTATTGTTATTTTAACAACGAACAATTTCCAAACGTCTGCAGGTTCCAGGTACTCTTCAAGAACTTGCAGAAGAAGAATGGCACCAGATTCCTTATTTATTTAAGACGAGTTCCGAAATTTGGTAGAACGTTTATCCATAAAATATCTGCTGGTACTTTATTTATGTTGGTGAGTATAGAATGTACAATCCTCGAAATACGTTAAGTGTCCATCAGGGAGATATTTTATTACGTCGCAGAGAAGACTCGCACATGAAAAACGCATGCACATGAGATCAAAACAATGAAAGAGAGAATATTGGTATACAGAAAAATGTTTAAGGCAACTGTAAAATAATTTAAAACTTGTACGATTACTAAGCACAAATGTATGCTGTGAAGAGGTGATACGAGGAGCACCAATAGTACCATATTGTCTAGCACACGTGACCGAACTCGATAGACTCATATGCAATAATGTAGTAAGATGCATAGTGCTGAATTAAATATAACATAACACTACAGTATACATCCACCAAGAGCTAGCAATGATTTAAAGGCATAATATCACAGATATTTATAATATCACAGATATTTATAATATCACAGATATTTATAATATCACAGATATTTATAATATCACAGATATTTATAAT
>JAUTBV010035781.1:0-20936 GCA_032361325.1 Lepetodrilus fucensis | reverse complement strand
TCCTGCCCTAAACTGACAAAGTCGTGATGTTAGTGAAAGATTCTAGAAAGCGACTTTAAACCCCAATTTAAAAAAAACAACCAAAAAAACAAAACAGAGAAAGCCCTGAGGATTGTCTGTACATGCTCTTTAAAATAATGCTTGCAACATAGAAAAAAACCCAACAGAGATGATATTAATATATGAATTAGAACTGATGACATATGGATCCATCAAGTGCCAGATATTGGTTGATATATGTGGTGAGCAGCGTGTTGGTTTTAGAAATATCCTTTAGGAATCATGGACTGTTAATCATTTTGCATTGACCTTTCTTCTGGAAATGTGATTGTGATTAAGATTGTTAAGAGGTCAAGTTTAAACAGCCATGGGTCTTTTATCTAATCTGCAGAGAAATCAATTTAGATATGATGGACTTTTTAATGTCTTTTTCTGTTAGAATTTTATCAAGAATATGCTTTTGGTAACGTAAAATTTTCCAATTATGTGGTTCCATGAATCTTTCAAGGATGTTTGCCAATACATCTAGCTGCTATCATCATGTTAAATTCAATTTTAACATGAACAACACCAACACAGAAATCAGGTAAAAAGGTCCACTTTTCAATTTGTTGTTCCTTTCCATCAGGAAGTATGATTGATTTATTTTCTATTTCAGAACTTATAATGAAATTTCTTGAACACTGGATTCAGTAGAAATTGTTTCACCCACAATATAAAAAATAATTTCACAATTATGTCCAAGGTTATGTTAAAGTCTATTTTCCTGAATTGACATTTGCCACGCTTAGGATAGTCTCAAATTATGGCATGAACTCGCTGAATACATTTTCAGATGCAATGTTTTGGTATAGCTTATCCTAGTTTTACCTCTTATCAGCCATGACCAATGGGTAATCCAGTGCTGTGGGCTTTTCCCCCACCATAAACATATCACTACAATACTAAGGAAAACCCCAATTTACTGCAGTTATTAACCTTGGCTCATGGCTTGCTTGTCAGACATCACAGCCGGATCAATGATATACAGAAGGAGAATGTCAGTAAACTCCAAATCAGTCTGGCTCACTGTTGCTCAAGGATATTGACATGTGAGACCCAAGTATCATTTCATACGAAGCTCTAGTATCCACTAAGAGACCATAGAACTGTTGTAACTATCAGCAAGAACGGTAGATACGAGTGTGCTTTGGTCTTGGTGGATATGAGAACTTCATGAAAGGGTACCATGTACATTGACCAATTAAGTCACAGACATTGACCTGCGAGATCTGTACCTTGGACAATTAAGTCACAGACATTGACCTGTGAGATTTGTACCTTGGTCAATTAAGTCACAGACCTTGACCTGTGATATTTGTACCATGGTCAATGAAGTCACAGACCTTGACCTGTGATATTTGTACCATGGTCAATGAAGTCACAGACATTGACCTGTGAGATTTGTACCTTGGTCAATTAAGTCACAAACATTGACCTGTGAGATTTGTACCTTGGTCAATTAAGTCACAGACATTGACCTGTGAGATCTGTACCTTGATCAATGAAGTCACAGACATTGACCTGTGAGATTTGTACCATGGTCAATGAAGTCACAGACATTGACCTGTGAGATTTGTACCTTGGTCAATTAAGTCACAAATATTGACCTGTGAGATTTGTACCTTTTTCAATTAAGTCATGAACATTGACCTGTGAGATTTGTTCCTTGGTCAATTAAGTCACAGACATTGACCTGTGAGATTTGTACCTTGGTCAATTAAGTCACAGACATTGACCTGTGATATTTGTACCTTGGACAGTGAAGTCACAGACATTGACCTGTGAGATCTGTGCCTTGATCAATGAAGTCACAGACATTGACCTGCGAAATCTGTACCTTGGTCAATTAAGTCACAGACATTGACCTGTGAGATTTGTACCTTGGCCAATGAAATGGTGAGCAATTGAGTAGTTTTACCCTGGCAAGAAAGTGAAAGAGACAGTTTATGCAACCGTATTCATCTTCCTTTAACATTATTTATGAACTACATTAATAGGTGACACAATAATTGGCTTTTTCCAGCCCTCGGCAGAACCACTTGTTGACAGTTTTATCCTGAGTTTTAATCCAGTTGAAGCTGTTGGCCAGGCCCCCGTTTCACGACGGTACTAGTTAGGAACTCCTAACCAGAGTTATCACCTCCTAAAGTGTTTCACAAGTTCTATACAAGTTGTATCTCCAGTATATATGTACAGACAGTTGCTTCTCTGATCGCACTATTATCAAAGGCCTCAATGGTTTGGTGGAGCGGGCGCCAAGCCTGGGTGTCGGGGGAAGGGTCGAACTGGTGTTCTACACTATAGTCTGCTATGACTGATGATCCATCATGCTGTTCGTTTATTTCCAGACTAACATATCACCAAGTTTTTGAGTATCTTAATACTAGTGCTTCAAGCCAAATACATCTCTAGGTATTTCTTCAGTCCTGAAACGGAAATACAAAATATCGGAAAAATATCAATTTCAATGGTGTTGGTTGTGATATGGTAATGACTAAAAGATATATGACTCTCCCAATCTATTCTGCTGTTACAAGACATCCCACGCAATACAGCACTATCTTGTCCATGGTGTTGAAATCCAGCAGTGAAAGTGAGGGCTATGTTGGATGAAGCCGACCTCAATTATTCAAGTTGTATATCGCAAGCTGGAGTTTGAGAATGGTGGAGAAAGTATTCAGGTTTATTGATCACAAATTCATGTTTTGAGTCACGGCATGAGATACCTATCAATAATTGATAGACAGACAGGGAGGTTATCGTATCCCTATTCATGCTATGCTGGGAAGGTCAAGTAAACTCAAAATTGCAGATGTTGCAAATGTCCATGTTTTATTTTATTGAATTATTATGGCAGTGTTTCTTCTGATGTGCAAAATGAGCGTATCTGACACTCTCTTCAAGTAAATGACTAGCTAAATGTACTGTAGAGAGTTGTCACTAATGGAAGAGTTGCACTTTTGGATTGAGAGCCATTTTTACTACCCAATTTGCAAACCTAGGGCAAAGCCTGCAGTCGTATACAAAGAATATGTCTTGTATCAAACTCAATATATTTTATGTATTTTCATTTTAGATGTCAGTTGGAGCATACCATTCACTAATCGCCCATTAAAGGCATAATATCACAGTCTGACACAAATTAAGTTGTCGTTTTGGGCAGAATTGGAGTTAAAATTGCAAAGTACATGCTCTTAGCATACACATAATCGCTATTGTACCTCCAAATATCTACTCACTGAACACGGTCAAAGCAATCTTTTGCGAACACTGGCGGAATTATGAGCAAGTCGTTGCTAATTAATAAATATTAATACAAATTAAAATAGTGATAACTAGTGAGACATGTGGAATAGGTAACTGGTTGTATAAAGTACTTGTGTAGTCAAAACAAATGCATTTATTTTCAGGTAAAACCGTGCTAGATGATCATATCAGCCAACCAACTGTGATATTATGCCTTTAAATTAAATGTGTGTATCTATCCACCCAGAGCAATGCTATGAAATCTTACAAATCTATCATGATAATAATACCATAGAAGAACATTTACCCTGAAGGTGTATCATCAAGGCCTTGGAATATATCATCTAGGCCTTTGAGTGTATCATCTAGGCCTTTGAGTATATCATCTCGGCTGAGTATTTGGGAAAGGTTAAAAATTGTGAATGTATCGCATCAAAGACTTTTCAAACTATTCAAACTATTAACAATAACTAGATCTATATTGTTTTCTCAGAGACATTTGCTTTGCTTTTCCATGAACAGAGATGATTGAGATAGGTTGCTATTCTATGTATGGTTGATTTATGGACCATTTATCTTGCAGTAGCTGAAAACTTGTTGTTTCACAAAATAAAATGTTCTGTTACTGGTAGGCTGAAAAATAAATTTATGTCATTGATTAACATGTGCTGGAGCAGGTAAATTGATATTTCAGACAGGTGAAAGTGACCCCCTAAATTTCCCTATTGGACAACCAAGAAAATAAGGTAATGTCGAGCCCAGAAATGATCTAAACCTTTAGTAAAAGTCTTCATAAACCTCGCAGACATATTTCTTTGTTATTTAGTTTGGATTGTCTTTGCTTCATAATCACAACGACTCTCAAAAATATGCTACGACTCTAAAATATTTGGTGAGATTCATCATGACTCTATTTTTTTTAGGTATAGGGAAAACCTTGCTAGAGGTCATTCACTTTCCACATGTTCCAAACAAATTAGACTTTGAAAGTTTCAGTTGAAGTTTTAATTATTCAAGACAATGCTGTCAATGGCCGAAAGTTTTGGATTGATTCATGCATGTACTGTTTATAATTTGATAACCTGTGCAAACTTCCCTGATGTGTTACCTCGTAATCTCATACAAAAGGAAGTCTGTAATAATTCATAATTGTATAGGCTGGAGATGAATATTAAGATGAATTCAGTAGATTTTCAGGGTATAGCATTTACATTTTAGAAACTTAAAAGGCATGTTTTGGCATGTCTTCCACAAACTGTTCTGGCGTTTCTTAAGACTAATGTTCAGTTCTAGGTATTGATATTTCCCAGGTGGCCTTGATGGAATGTCAATGAAATATAATTTCCTTAGTCTAGGATAGCGTTGGCGTAATTTCCTCTCCGTGGAGTGAGAAACACACAGCTGTGTTTTTTTAACCAAGCTGTAATTTAGCAAAATAATTATAGGAAATACTTTGTTTTCCTCTTTAATCTGCGTCAGTTGGAAAAGCAATCCTGCAATGAGCAATTTGAAAAGTTACGACAATGTTTTCAAAGCTATGATCAATAATTATTGAGGGTGAATTGGATGTAATTAACCATTACAAACTTAGTTAGTGACAAACTTACCAATTATGACAAGTTTGTTTGTAATCATTTTTTATAGGCAACATACCTATGTTTGAACAAATTAGATATATGAAAATATGATTACATTGGTCTCTTTGAATATACATGTGTACATAATATATTTATTATTTAATTAATTTCCGCCATAATTGTTTTTGTATTCTTGAAACTGATATCCAGTTGAACTAGGCTGAAGTATTAACATTTCTCTGTGATTAATCAGGATTAGTCGACATCTACTTGTCTTCCGATCATGTTCCGAGATAATAATGTCCAGCAGGAACAATCTGAGGTCTCTATGTCACTTTCTCAAAGTGTACATCATGTAGCCTTAGTTCAGCCTCCAGATCATCAAGATGGTAAAACAAGAGATGTAGCTGTACGGTATTGATTTCACTGTTAGAAGGTGGTCGTGTTGTTTCCTTGTAGTTCCTGTCAGTAAGTGAGACAGATGAGCCGACACCCAATAGTCTGTGAGAGAATGTCTCGTTGTTATTGTGATGGTTCTTCTAGATGACTAGGCCAGAGGCGACTTTCTGCATTCTTGACCATAAAAGCAGACGTTTGCAATAAAATATGCATTTTGTAAAAACAATGTTATTGACATTACATGTTATGTGAATCTGTGAAGGTGTTGATGGCTACAATCAAGGCTTTCAGGAGTTTTATTTTCCAGAAAATTTGTCACAAATGGGAATTGCAGGATTCCGTTGTTATTAAATTATTTTGTTTACATTCTGAGGCTACTGTTGTTTTGCAATAATCATTCATGTTTGATGTCAGTCTGTGTAAGCGCATGACAGTTTGTCACATCAGGTTTCCTCCATGACGGTCATGTCATGACCTGGTTATGGTCACTTCGACTTCAAACAGCAACACATACAGAGATTGTAACTGTACTGACATTGAATATAATTCTTACGCAGCATTCTTAAATGTCACATCCCTAATGTTTCATTCTTACATGTCCCATCCGTATTGTATCATGCTTACTCTCTCAATGCTGAAGGCAACCAGATATGCCCTAAAGAGCAGTGCCTGTGCCTATTCCAGCAAGGACAGGGTTAAATGTTGAGTCCCTAATGTCTCATTATTACATGTCCCATCCATAATGTCTCATTCTTACATGTCCCATCCATAATGTCGCATTCTTACATGTCCTGTCCATAATGTCTCATTCTTACATGTCTTGTCCATAATGTCTCATTCTTACATGTCCCATCCATAATGTCTCATTCTTACATGTCCTGTCCATAATGTCTCATTCTTACATGCCACGTCCATAATTGTCTCATTCTTATGTCATGCCCATTATGTCTCATTCTTACATGTCCAATTCTTACGCAGTTACATTGTATATGCCCATAATCTTTACACGTGTCATTCTTACATATCTTTGCTCATTCACATAGCCCTTTCCATGGCTATGTGAGGAAACTTTGGTCATGTTCATTATCAGAACTGACTAGTAGTCATAGGTTTCCATCCTGACTGGTACCCAACCACAGCTGATGTACCTTTGGACCCATAGAAAATGGTTTTAATCTTCATGGTATTCTTTGTTTTTGTTGTTCAATCCTGTAGTATTTATAGTGTGTTTCAGTGATCACAAAGTGATCTGTTTGTATTGTGGCTGGAGTGCCTGAAGAAGTGTATGTATTTCAGGAAGACCATGAGTCATGAAAAGTGCAAATGAACCAAGAATGATCAAAAAACATTACGTGCTGAGGTTGAACAGAATGTTAATTTATCATTCACAATCAGCAAGGTACATTTTGAAATGATTTTATTAGCTGCTATTGGAGTGAAATAATCTTTGAAAGAGTTTTCATGTCGCAATGCAAGCCCAAAAATCAATCCTCCTTAACTTATGTGAATATATAACTGTCAGACCGGAGTTTGTTGTCATCAATCAATGGACAACATGAACATGCAATACACATGGTAATATCAAATATTGATTTATTCAATTATATAGTCAAAAGTCATTGGTCATATTTCATGTTTCATGGCAAGGATTACAAGCGATCCTAATCATGTAATGCCAAGCAGTCTTTTTTTTCTCTATGAAACACATGACCACGTTTCACTGCATAATTTACGCCTTTGATGCAACATGATCTTTGTGGAGATTTGTAAAGTTGTAGAACTGACAGCTCAGCTATCAGACTGGATGCTAGGGGCAGATTTCTTTGGGAAGAGTTTATATGTATTTTATGTCTACGGTGATAGATATGGTCTGAGGACTGGAATCATATTGGTCAATCACTATCAGAGGTATGTATCAGCGGAAATCTGTAAGGTCATGTTAAAATACTATTATGTGATTTTCTGCAAGGTGGTTGACCTCACTGGTAGTTTGCAATGAAATTCATATACTCAAACCATGCAATACATTTGTCAGAAATGCATTTACAAATATGATCAATTGATGGTTAGATCGTGATATATTTCAATACATTTTAGGTATTCTCTGAATATGTTGCAGTTAATTTTTGATAAATGGAAAGTACTTCAAACCTTCTTGATTTTAAGTTATTACTTATGAGATTTTTAGTATTCTACCCATAAATAATAAATAACCTATCAGATTTTCGTTCATGAAAGGATTTTAAAAAAACAGGGACAATGTATTCCTTGTTTAACATGTTTAACCTTGGATTTTTGGTCTAATCATGTCATGTTGGTATTATCAGCTATGTTGATTGACAAGTCTTAATGTTCTTGTTCTTTACATCAGTAGTTGTGTACACTCACAAGGGATTGCATCAGTGTTGTTGCTAGGCAACCTGTGTTGATGATGAAAAAAAAAATGGTTAACAGGAATTTGAAAGATGAAACTACATTGATCAGGATTATTTCATGAAAGAAAATGTAATAATCAATGTTTGATCCAATTTCGTTACGGTTCAGAACATTATGGTTTTAAATACATGTATTGTATAATCTGTTATCATATAAATATTTTTCTCATCTTCATAATGAATAATATTTCAGTTTTTTTTTGTCCCAGTGTGTTTAAAGCCATGCAAAAACATAATGATATGTGCATATTATGACAGTTGACCTACACTTGATTCTATTGGCTGTTAGCTGAACTGGTGGTACAAATAGGATATAGCTTTTACCTCGCAGATTCAACTTTTACTGTCACATTACATCTGTCAGAACATTGAATGTGACACACTGTTCTGTTTACTATCAACTTTATGTCCCTTCTGAACATCGCAAATGGGTGAAAGATTCCCGTACCGACATTAAAATCCATACTCACTTACTGAAACATTGCAATTTTTGTGTGTGTGTAAAATTCTGTCCATTTGCCATTTAAATGTTTTATATCTACCAACATTTTCAGATCAATGCAAATCACTCACATATCACCCTATATCATTCACTGAATCCAAATAGTTTCACAATTCTTGAAACAATATTTTAACAATTTATGTAATGGAATTGCAATTTTAGCAGTTAATTTATGCATATTAGAAACATTTGACCAAAAAAAGCCAACTTCACAAAATGTCTCTCTCATGTTACAGAACAAGATCTGATAAAGGCTAAAGAAGGCGGAGCCCCTCTCGTTGATAAGACAGAAATCGACATCGACAACGATGTCCCTCAAGAATCCATCAAAAACCCGATCATCAATTCAGCGGAAATCTATGACTACCCAAAGGGGCGCCCACAGGAGAAGACGATGTTCCACGATGATGCCAAGGACGGCTACCACACCAAGGACCAGGGCAAGAAGTTGGACAAGGTCCAGGATGTTGGTGTCGCAAGGAAACCTTGGAGGTCGGCAGAGGGAAAGGTTGTTGACAAGGTCAAGCATGTTAAGAAGGAATGCACGAGAGAGGAGTACGAGAAGTTTAAGCAGAGTCTGCTGGAATACCACTGTCACAAGTTCACCGAGCCCAACTGTCTGACAGAGGTCAAGGAAGGTAAGTTGTTGTATTCGCTCCAGTAGCGTTTATTAAAAGGATCAGTATATTCAGGGATGGAACTTATGCATCGCAAATGCTCGAGCATGAAAGCGTATTATAAACTTTCATGATCTCGAGGCCAGGTGTATGTGCTAAAGGCCATTGATATTTAGATACTGTTGTTCCATATTGTATTCTCATAGAGAAATGCTGTTGTATCCTGATCTTCCTAGAACTGATTGCCAATAGCTTATTGTCCATCCAGTTTATGCTTTTCAAACAAGTGTCCAGTCTAACTAGTAATTGATGTCTTGAGTACATTGACCTCCTTGGCTTGAATGCTATCATATCGTCTGTTGTCCTTTACAGAGCGCGAGTATCTGGCCATCCTGATGTTCAGCTTCTACGACCGTGACCTTGACTTCTACATGGAGGCTGTGGAGGCGCATGAGATGGAGCAGAAGGAACACTTTGAACGGCTGTCAGATGCCTGCGTTCTGGCGGACATGATCACGTATGCGGACACCAACCCACGCGATGGAAAGCTGTCTGTCAACGAATTCATTGCTGCTTTCAATGGTGAGTAGATCTTGGCCACTTCTAATACGTTCTGGCATCACGTCAAATATTCTCCCCTATGATGTAAAACAAAATTCCACTAAATCTAATATGTTTATATCATGGTCAGTCTTGTCCTTTTGTAAAAATAAATATCTGAAACTATTTCTTAATTAATTCTTGTTTCTTGCTTTTAAAGATCTTTGCAAATATGTTTTATCTCAAAATGTTTACACTGTTGTTTTTCCATGTAAATTATTAAAAGATTTTAATTGACCACTCCTCTCTCGAGATTGAATTTGGAGAATATGTTCAATAGTGTTCTGGTGTTCTGTACTCTGGTACCTGTTAGTCTGTGTTCTGAAGATCTATGCTATGGTGTTCTGGTATTTGATTATTCAGTGGTTGTCATCATTCACTGTATATTCCCTACTATACTCAATTTTCACGCATCATTTTACTAATGTCGAGTCTAATTAGCATTTTCAAATGTTGATTGTCTATTACAGACATAATTGAATTTTCACTTCAGTACTATTAATCTTAATCTCCTATTCAACTTACTTCTAAAAGCTTCCCCAATAACTTTTAACTTTCCACTTCCTTTCTATTGCTTTGATGTAAATAGAGCCAGGGTTATTTTGTATCCATCTATTAAATGCTTTTATTATATTAGAAAGAAATGTGTTCCTTTACTGTAGCAACTGTTTACATTTCCACTACTATTTTAGCCTCTTATTTGAGAAGTAAGTTAATTGAGATGTATGATCTCTTTGAAGTACTATACTTTCAACTTTAAATAACACTGCTACATGGACAAGAAATGCCAATAATGGAGAAGGCAAAGAAACCATTTCTGTATACATGACTTTCAAGTCATTATTCAGCAACATATTCTTTAGCTTGTCCAGGAACAGTCCTGATTTAATCTAAGAAAAACATGGAATCAATTACTCGGTATGTGTATAAGCCACCTGCCTGCTGGAATTTATGCACAACAATTTATGCACAACTTTTGATATTGTGAAGTATTTTCTTCACCAATACATTTGTACACTGTACACAGGGTCCTCGGAAGCCAGGACTGTCCCACAGGAAGTGCAGATCATCCCGACCTTGGCTACTGTCGGCAACGGCCTTGAACTCAAATGTGGACTAGCCAATGCTGAAGCGGTCATTTGGAGACGATTCACATTGGATATTCGCGATCTGAAGAATGATGAAATCACAGTAGGTGTCTTGTTCTCAATATCACTGGTTTTGTTACAGCATCAAAATGATAAATTCTATTCATGAAAATAAATGTTTTTATATTAATTTACTACTGGGTTAAAATCCTTGCCCCAGAGCCTGGCATCAACGTACTCCAATGAAAATATTTTTTTTTAAAGTGACATCATAATTGTTTCCAATATATTAATATTGTGGTACAACTTTCAAGTTGCAAAATGATGCAACAAAAAATACATGGCTGAATCGGTTTCTAATTGATGTCATAATATGATATGTTACCATGGTTACTCACCAGGTGTTCGAAGATGGTTCGCTGTTCTTCTCAAAGGTCGGAGTTCACCACATGGGCAACTACAGCTGTGAGGACTCCAAGCATCCTCTGAGGAAACAGATCCACAGTCTCCGTGTTCAGAGTGAGTAGGAGACACCAGTAGGAGACACCAGTAGGAGACATGATTCTCCTTTCTATTGCGATACTTAACCATTGTGTGCAAATTAGCAGTGGACCGATAGCCAATGCCTTTACTAAATTCACTTTGCCTAACATATACTGCAATCTAGCAGAGGCCTATTTGGACAGAAATGCTAGAAGCAGACATAAAAGGTAGACAAACGACATGCTGAGTGCATATAGTTGATGCTACAAAGCTGACTTGATATTATGGATATGATAATTAGTTCACTTACTTTCAAGAAGGAAATATATTTTAATTATTTATCATTTACAATGTATATGTTTTAGTGTTATATAGCGAAAATGTGTAAAGCAGTTACTGGGTAATGTAGTGAATGAGTGAGTGAGTGAATATAGAGTTTAACGTCGCTGCGGGAATCTTTCACCCATTTGCGACGAGTAAATGTACATTATATATTATGCTATTTATACCAGTGTTAATGGCCTTTAGTTCATTACCTTGAATTTCTGCATTCCAGTGCCACCGATTGTCCACGTGACTCCTTCATCGCTAATGGTGACGACCGATTCCACGATAACCATCAAGTGTCACGCGGAGGGCGTTCCCAAGCCGACCGTCTCCTGGGAGATAAACGAACGCGCCATTCCTAAGCTTCCTGATCACTACATCAAGAAGTGTAAGATTCTGTCTTTAGTTTTACAGTTTTTTCTCTCTGAAATAAATGCCAAAGTTTTGTCTGTTGAGGTTTTACATGACTTCAGGCAGTACCGCCACCCTTTGAAGAATCACTCCGAGACGAGAGCTAGTTTTTCCTTGGTGTTAAAATGTGTATAAAACATTTCCTAGAACGGTAATTGCCACATTTTTGGCCACTTCCCCATTTTTATTGCAATTGTAGGGCAATTAAATGGAGCAAATAAATTGGCATATCAATGAAATTACACAAATACTTCAATGAAGTGGTTATATCCCGTGTTCCACTTATTGTTAATGTTTTACTTTAAAATCAATTCCTTTTTTTTTTTATTAATAGGAGACTCCCTTTCTTACATAGTACTCTAATAATAATTAGCAAGTTTCCTATCTTTTTCTCATTCCAATGTATGAAAACGTCCTGAATGAGTTATTTCCCCTGCAGACAAGAACGGGACACTGACGGTCCACCATGCCGACTACCTACGTGACACGGGTGCCTACAAGTGTGTCGCTCAGAACCAGGCGGGCCAAGCAGAGGATGTCACGTCTGTGTTCATCCAGAACCCCAACAAGACCAAACATCCTTGTAAGTGTATAGTGTAGGGCATCATGGTGCTTGCTCTATAGTATAATTATGTGTACGTACATGTAGCTGTACATTGTACAGGTTTGCCATCATCTAATATTGGGTAGGCGGTATCCTGAGAATATTGCTACAGAACGTCGTATGTGTGGATATCGAGAAGGTGATGGAATGATCCTTGGTCCTGGAATAGTGTGTAGTCATATAGGATGTGATGCCTGAATTCTTGTGGTACTGTTGGCATCCTTGGGCTGTCACTACAAATCATCGCATATGGTGAAAGATTCTCGCTGTGATGTAAAACTCATTCACTGTCAGTACATGACAAGCTGATACTCACATGTTTATTACAACAGTATGTGCTACAAGAGATGCAAGGATATTCTTGTGATATTCTTGAAAGTGCCTCAGAACTTCAATACTAGAGGATGCAAAGAGTTGTCTTATTATTTTCAGATTATTTTCAGATTATTTTCAGTTATAAAGTAAAATTACATATCAGTATATATGTATGTACATAATTAGGTTAAAAACCAGATTATTGTGTATTTTCACAGACCAGGGGAACAGCCCAATGTACGGGTCGTTCATTGTGTTCCACCAGACGGGCTACGAGGTGTACAACCCAATCACATGCGGAACAGAGCGCGTGGTGGCGCCCGACTTTGGGAACTTCAAGTTCATCCCGGACAACGTAGACGCTCCTCTGAGACTGTGCCAGGGCTCTGCATGTCAGTGGGGTGCCGTGGTCAACGTGAAGGACTTCGTCTACATCTCTCAGCCAGACCTCAACAGGGTCGTGGTCATCGATGTCGCTCGCATGTGGAATCCCATCCAGGTATGTGTTGTATGTTGTATAGCCAGGAAAAGTCATACTCCATTTCAAAATGGCAAGACTCAACCTTTCATTATTATTATTATTGTTATTATTGTTGTTATTATTATTATTATTATTATTATTATCATCATCATGTTCAGTGTGTAATCGTCATTATTTGCCATAGTCCTATTTTACTGAACAATCATAGCACTACGAGAGTTCATAGCTCCTATATTTAGCGCTGCAATCAGTCTATGGATTCCCGCAGCGACGTTAAACTCCATATTCACTCACTCAGTCTATGGAACAGGACCCTGGGACCATATTCCCAAATATATTGTACAAAACAACATTATATAGGCATAGTGTAAGAAATATTAATGTTCCTGAAAATCAAATTTTCCTCCACAATGGTTTAATGATGTCATTACATACAATAACTTTGGGAACATGTGCCCTGGTAAGTAGATCAGTGCACCATCACTGACCTTCTCCACCTCACTGGGAGTATACCTGTGCTAACAACGCGACTGTTCATGCAGGTGGTATCCACGGACAAGACGCCAATGTCCCTACACTATGTCCGCCATCTGGACCAGGTGTGGGCCCTCTGCTGGAACAGCCCCACCGACTCCAGCCTCAAGACCATCGTTGTCATCCGCGACGCCAGCAAGTTCATCCAGCACCACGCTGTACACACACAGCCCGTGGGCAACAGGTTTGACATGGTGAGTGCAGACAATATAGATTTTGTGTGTGTCCATGGTTAGATTTATTTGTTCTGGATGTGACTTTGGGTCTGCAGCTTGGCTTGTTTTTGGCTGAAATTATCACAATTGTCTGTTGTCTTGTCTGGAATATGTGAACCTCAAGAAAATATAGTATAGGACCCATACATGATGGATTCAAAATCAATCAAATAATTAACTGACAATTTAATTATTGTTATTATTTTTAGATAAATTAATTTATGTAAATTAATTAATTCGATGTTTTCAATTGGTAATGTGTCTTGTTGAATTCTAAGATTATGAATGGCGTTTTTACTATTAGTAATATGTACTAATGGATTCAAAGGTTTTCCACAGTTTTAATAAGCAGTTTTCAATGTTATGCACTACATAAATGTACGTGCCCAAGTTAAGGTTTACTTTCTATGCCAGGTCCAGGACTTGTTCTTGCCTCCGAACAATGACCTGCAGCATGCTTTCAACTATGGCTATGTCACCCACAATGAGCAACAGGGACTCTTCAAACTTGACCTCAAGACCATGAAGTATGTCAAGGCCATTGACTTCTCCAAGTTCAACTGCGTTCCCAAAACGGTTGCATTTGTTCCAATTGGTAAGTCGCCAAAGGAGAAGAGAAATATGGATGAAATTAAATGCACATAAAGCTGTATTTATTGATTATAAGGAATTATTATTTTTAAATATTTATATAAAACACTTTGACTTTTTAATGTACAGCTGTACAGCAGTAAATATGTTTTCATTTTGAACATTTGTTAGATCTGCATTGCCATTTAATAGAAGCGATAAATCTAATATAACAGTTGTATAAGTGGTTTTATCAATACCTGAGTAAGTAAGTTGTTGTTTTACGTCGCAGAGGGAATCTTTCACCCATACGTGACAATATTTATCTGTACCTATCAGTGTTCGAAAATTACAGCTGACTCGCTGGCACGGCCATTTAGGTATCCTAAGGGCCAGTAGAAATTCATGTTTTTTTGTTGTTGTTGTAAACATTTGGTATTTGTATCATTATTTGGGCCAGTAAGTTTCTAGCGGTAATTTCTAACACTAGTACCTATATTCGTGTTTACCAAGTACAACTTTACTCTTGTCTAAACCAGCGAGATTGACAGAGTACACTGTACAAGGATGTTGAGATTGTATTCATGTCCGTCTACACAATGACCTTACTCTACTGGGTACTTACAGGAGGCCATGTGATCATCCAGTGTGTGTCACGTGCGACTCATGAGACGACTCAGCTGGTGATGGACTACATCACGGACACAGTGAAGTCACGGTCAGTCCTGTCAGGAAAACCATATGTGGCGCCCGACTCTAGACATATCGTCACGGTTGATGACTTCACCGGAAAGGTCTCGGTCGTAGCTGTGTCTAATGATGGTGAGTTATACATGTGTTTCCAGGTAGTTTTACTGGCAATTTATATTGTGATTAATTGCTCATATTTATTGCATGGTCTGTTGTGAAAGAGTTAACGGATTTAATAAAAGAAATGATTGTGCTCGATTAATTCAAAAATTACGATTTGAGAAAATAATTGTTTGTATTTTGGCGATAGAATTATTATTTTTTCTTTTCTGTGGTTAATTTATGTGTTCGAACTATTAAGGGATTTGAATTATTAGGGTAAATACTGTAGTAAATGACATGAAGAGAATACATTTCCACAAGCTGAACATGGACTGCATGTATCTACAGGTACACTGGAGTCAGAGTTCGAGGTGACCTTGACCTGCAGCATCAGTGACGTGACGTTCTACTCCTCGGCCGTTCACTCTGGCTACGACCTTGTGATGACCTCAGCAGACGACGACAACATCTTCTTCCTCAACCTCGCTAACGGAAAGCTGGACAAAGTGAAAGGTGGGTATTCTTGTAATACCTTATCAGATTGTGTGATGTTATTTTCCAGGAAAGAGTTTTGCTAGCTCTTGCACCACAAGTACCTTCCATATCAGCTACTGTGGATTCATGCTTTTTGAAAATGAACTATTTATTTATTATTATTTATTATTTTGTAATTTGCTTACATTTGGTTATTTTATACTTAAATAATTGACTTTCAAGGTATGTTAATTTTGTAGTGAGTTTTGAAGTCTTGTCCCAATGTGAAGCCTTTCCACATCGATCTGTATCTAAACGTACTTGTTGTTTGCAGGGTCACTTCGCGCTGACCGCGACTGGAAGCCACAACCACTGAAAAAGAGCATCATCGCTGGGAACACCTTCAGTGACTACCTGGCGACAACACTGCCATCATCCATCCGCATCATCAACGGAGAAGTACACGACATCCAGTGTAAATTCAGTCGAATCCTCAACAGCCACGCTATTGCCTTCATAAAGCACTGAACTCTGGACAATTAAGTCATTCTTCGGGAACAATTTGGATTTTCAGGAGAGAAAAAAATAATATCTACAATGGGACTGATTGAAGAGATAACACTTCACCATTAACTACTTTTAAAAGGTTTTCACAAATGGCTGAAAGATTCCTGCAGTGGTGTTAAACTCCATAATCACTCACTCACTTTAAAAAAACTGTAACGGAAATTTACCAAAACTTTTGCGATAAATAGAAATGTTTATACCAAATTGTAGAATGATTAAATATGGACTATAATTACCATTTAGCTCTGATGTACACTAGCCATATTCATTAAGCACTCATTAGTTAGTTTTACGCCACAGTTGTCCCTTTAATGAACAAAATCATGTAGATATCATCCCTGTCACTCATTACTTGACATCATTGAGATGTTGTATCTAATAGGGGCAGTCTGCATAATTATATTCCAAGATCTGAAGTCCCCCGTTTTGTTCGCACTTCTGTAGTAATGATAGTCAGATAATTAAGTCATTGTTTTGCTTTGTACTAAATGTATGACAACCACATATATACCATATTCATGTCATTTTCGATAATTGTCCGACCAGTTCCATGTTGTGTAGATGTCATTCATTTATTGACGAAGCTATGTAAAAGTCAGATTTGAGGCAATCATTTGGATTTGTGTAGGTTGTGATGACATTGCTGTTAAATTTGTGTCCTCTGAAGAAAACCATCAGAAGTACATGTATCTCTATCTGATAGATGTGAATATATGTGGAGATTTTGCAGTGTTCGAAATTCCCACCCACCCGAAACTGGTAACTTCTGACCATACCCGATAGCTGATAAATTTCACACTGATGGTTTAATTCCCAATTGATAATTATTTTCTTTTAAATTAGCTTTTATGGTGGGCTAATTTTTTAGCGAGTTTCGAACACTGTATATGTGTATGTGTTTGACATTTCTTACCAATGGCCATGGCACTATGTATATTTTCTGGCAACATTTCTTGAGGCAACTTTGTTTATGTGTATGTTGCGAATGCAATTTCATAATCACTTTGCTCTCAAATACTATTAATCATGAATGTACAAGACTGTTAGATGCCACTTGTTGTTCATGAAAGTAAACCAAGCTTGTCACTTCAAAGGGAAGTAACTGCATGTACAGGGGAGGCAATTCTCAGCCTCCATATGTGTGCAACTAGTGCTAGACTGTATTGCTAGGAAACTATTCATAATATTGATTTAAAACCTCTTCTTTTTTTTTTATCAGAGTCTTTGCCTTTCATTTCATTGGGTATTAGGACTTTTGTAAAGAAGATTTGAATAATCAAAAGATTTGTTGTTATTTTAGGAAAATCTAGAAAATTATATTGATTAACTTTATTAGCATGTTCTTGAACATGCAAGTGTGCAGTTGAATTGTTTGTATAAATATTTGTCTAGAGTTTCAAAACTAGGACCGATAGGTTTACTAAAAACTACAAAACATACATGACTATTCTTGCATGTAGAATAATCAAATTTTTCATATTAAACAGCTTATGTTAAGTATGTATATAACCATATTAATTACTGCTGATATGTTCTCAAGATGTGCAATTGTTTTGTTTTGTCTTCTTTATCATTAGACATCTTGCTTTGCTTTGTGAAATGATAGATATTGCTGGAAAACAATGAAATAATCTTGTTAAATATGCTTTTGTCTTATCACATTCCTTAGTTTTGCCATAGATTATGTTTGCCTGTATTTTACTGAACGTGATTTGTATAAATGTATCCATCCCTTTGCCGTCAATGTGTTAATGTTTCCTATAATAACACTATTTTATTGAACTAGGTCAGTTTAATATGGACAATGTCTATCTGTGATCAAGTCGTATGGTGGTCTGTTAGTTTCTAATATTGTACAAACTACAATTAACAGGGTTAGAACTTAACTTTAAAATGTACTTGCCCGAATAATGATATAAATAACAAAACATGAAATATTTACTAGCCCGTAGACTACTTTTAACAGTAGGAGAAATGAATCGGACTGCAGGGCAAGTGGGAACTTCTAACCCTGAATCAATCATGTTAATTAACGGTCCAAAATCTGGTGGTAGTACAGTAATTCAATCTGACATGCATTTATTATTGATTCTAGTCAATGGAGTAACACAATATTATAACATTATTATACAAAGATTAAGATTTGAGAAAATATGCATACCCAGTAATAGTTTTATATGATAAGTATGGATCCATAATAATTAACGGACTACTCAAATTGTCATAACTACATTCTCATCCTTCGTATCAGTGCTTTTTCTCTGTGATGGCTATCGTAGCAAATGTTTGTACATATAAAGTAGTTTTGACCAATGAATGATCATTATGTGCCTTTTTTAATGCTTTTCGTCAATGCATTTCAGTGGCACATAGTTCGGGTACGTGGTTTGTCAGCGAGAGAAAAATTTGGAAAGGAGGCAACTGTGTTAAGACTTTCATTGAAGACTACAGGATAGCAATGAGTGAAGGATATTTATGAGAGGCACTTATATATTGTATATTATTATTATATAGTGTGTTTTGCTGTTACTGTATTACTTTGGGTTTTTTTCATGTTCAATTTTTAACATTCCTAATTTGGTTGTTTTATGAGTACTTATACACCACTTCATTTTAGAAGTATGTCATAATATGTGTGATTAGTAAACAAGAAGTTGTGCTTCATAACATGCCATTTATATACAATGTTTTGGAGATACCTGATATAAACATTTGTGAAATGACAGAGAAATTGTAATTGAATTTTGTTTTATATAGTAATACTTTTTGTCTTTATTTTGTATTGTTATCATTATCACATACTTATTAAAGAAGGTGAAAATAATAGTAAAATATTAATATATAATAAGAAATGTGTTATGGTTTAAGGATAATTCATTTGTTCTTTGGATATTTCAGTCTTGTGGTAGGAAAGACGTTTTTGTTATCATTAGGTTAAACTATGTGTGATGTTTCTTGTGTGACATAATTATTGTCTGTATACATCACACAGCAAGTGCTGCTCTCATCACAGGAAGTCATTCACTCTCTCTGCTTCACTTGTTTTATAGGTCCTTCACAATATCATACACTTTGGAATCAAATAAATGCATAGAAAATCAACTTGTCACTTTTGACAAACCCCCCAAAAAGGTTAATCAAAAAATATAATCATTTGCTTTACATGTTTTGTCAAAAATTTGCAATTTCAAAAGGTGAAATCAATCATTTACTAAATGTGACATAAGTTGTATGATGAAAAGATTTATTCGCTGATTAAACCTCTGTATATGCAATGTGACTGAATGTGAAATCTGGCTTCAATGCACAGTTTTACCCTCTTATTTGTGAAATCGGTGAAAATATGTGTGAAATAAAAACCTTTTGTTTACATGCTGTGTTGTTGATTTTGTTTCGTGCCTGGGATGGAGGAGTCTGGTATTGGTTGATTTATGAGTACTTATACACCACTTCATTTTAGAAGTATGTCATAATATGTGTGATTAGTAACCAAGAATTTGTGCTTCATAACATGCCATTTATATACAATGTTTTATATACAATGTATACCGGTATTGGCTCTACATAAGTTTGATTTGTCATTTAATCTATGTACAGTATATTATTTAAATCATTATTTTAAATTTTATTATTTCAGTGGTCATATATTTTATGAATGAATGAATCAGTGCGTTATTTGGCAGCCGGAATATTTCACTCATAGGCAGAGACAAAATGAAGACTATCAAATGCGTCAAGATGAATATGGTATATAGAGAATCTCTACTGAGTCTTTTGATATCAATGTTATCCTACGAGTTGATAACCAAAATCTGAGTAGGATAACATTGATATCAAAGGTTGAGATTCTATTTATCACCCAATATCAGTCTTACATCATTTAAGAAGAAAAACAGCACTTCATGTGTGAAAAGCTTTTACTGGGAAGTCAATGAACAAGCTGATGGGGTTTTGCAGTGGATATTTGTCAACCACACAGCAGTGGAAAACTTTTTAGACGTACACACACAATTTTATGTATGTCAAGTGAATGTACTTTGCAGTTATAGCTAAGAACTAGTCCAAAACATCCATAAATATATGTGATATTATGCATTTAACTCTAATTCTGGTTATGCCTCTTTATATTCATCTTGCCTAGCCCACGTGACCCATCTCGACTTTCTTCGTAGTGTCCCTTGGCTGCATAAGCCATGTTTTCCGGGCACTTTGAGATCAAAGTACTGCAGGCGGTGTAGGTAATCCAATCACAGGCCTGTTCAGGAGGGCGAGTTTACGCGAGTTATTGCGTGACATCACATATGAAGGATGAAGGTTTCCAGGGCAATTTCACCCTCTTGAACAGGTCTCTGATTCGCCCTATGCTCCGCCTCACAACAACAAATATTTCGCTAGTCTCGTCGTCACCTCATCTAAGTTGGTACTGTCATTGGTTACATACACGGATGTCGTATCAAAACAAGAACCTTTTCTCTTGAATGGCTACACAGGTGCCGGTTTCGTGGCGTAATGGTTAGAGTGTCGGCCCGGAGTGCGGAAGGTCGCGGGTTCAATCCCCGGTCGCGTCATTACCAAAAGCTGTTAAAAGGTGGTACTTGTTGTTTCCCTGCTTGGCGCTCAGCATTAAAGGGGTAAAGCAAGGACTGGCCAGCTCGGA
>JAUTBV010035670.1:0-20945 GCA_032361325.1 Lepetodrilus fucensis | reverse complement strand
TTATTTATTTATTTATTTATTTATTTATTTATTTATTTATTTATTTATTTATTTATTTATTTATTTATTTATTTAATATATTTATATACATGTATACAGTTATATTTTAAAATATATTTATACATGAATAAATTATAGTAAAGCTATGTTGAAACCCAGCATGCTATATAACAGGAAAGGTAACCAACAATTTGACCTGGATTTGAAATGGTGTCTTATTTGGGATCCTGATTTCACCCCAGGGGAGACTATCGACTGGTGCCAGCCGAGCCTGCTCCCCATAGCTGACTTGACATTTCCATTTCATCAGTACATTAGTATTCTTGTACTTTCCTAATGAAGGGATTGTCTTTCCTGTGCTTTTTCTTTTTTTCTTCTTTTTTTTTAACTTTCCAAGGGAATAGTCTGAGCTACAAATCAATAGTAGGTGTCTTCTTTTATTGTATAGTAATTTTGTTGCCTTATAGTGTCTTGTTCACTCTTATAAGGAATTAGCTAGCAGCAAAGTCTATGAAATCGTACCTCTTTAATTTTCAATGCAGAATTCAAACCCATCCAGCGAGATTGCATCAATTGTCCACAGAAGTTATGTTTCTTATGCTTTCTCTGCACTGTAGTTCTCATTCTTGGTTTGTCAGTACCAGCTGGTGCTTGCAGGCTTATTGCAATACCTATCACTAAAAGTGTTGCAAGTTTACTCTTGCCCTAAACTGACAACACATGAGAAAAATTACTCAAGCAAGCAATAAAAATACAATACCCCCTATAAGTATATTTGAGTGGGACAACATTACAATTACTCTTGGGTAATATTGAAAACCAAATGTTGATAACAATTATTTCGTATTTTTCAATCTGACAAGCAAATGTATTATAATATAATTGGGATACCATTAGGATTATGCTTGGATACTATTGAAAACCAAGTGTTGATAAAAACATTGATAAAAATATTGATGATGTTTTTCTTATTTTTCAGACTGATGAGAAAATGTATTATAATATGATTTTGGCAACTTATACTATTTAAAATGAAAGATTTGATATTTTTTTTAAATAGATAAAAAATATACATATTGATGTTTTTTTGTATTTTTCAGACTGGCAAGCAACTGGAAGGCGCTCCAGGACAACCACAACTCCTTGCAGCAGTTCGACTCCTCCATGGACGACTTCATGGTCTGGCTGCACAGCATGGAGAACAGCTTTGTGACGCTCGCCGACGAGACCACCAAGTTGGAGGTCATCGAGAACGAGGACCTCTGCAGCGAGTACCTGGAACAGTTCAGGGTAGGTGGAGCTTCTTCAAGTGTTCCTGGCCCCAATTTCATGATAGCCTTCTAAGTATTTAGGAGCTCCTTAACCAGTCCTAATTTAAGAGTTATTACCTCGTAACAAGTGTTTCACGACAATGTCGCAAGTCTTATCTGTTCCTAAATCGACGGCTAACTTATGAGGTGATGAACATAAAGTTAGGAGCTCATAAGTTAGGATGTCGTTGTGAAATTGGGGCTTGTGGTTTCTTTCAACAAGAAAAATACGATTTATTTATATTGTTAATGTTTGTTTTGGAAGACAGATCTAGATCTAAGCATCATTGGGCATTAACCTCTTCAACGATATAAAACAATTAAAAAAAATTAATTAAATATTTATTTTTTTGTTTTGGAAGACATGTCTGGGCAGCATTGAGCATCTACTTCTTCAAAATGTCTTGGTCTTTTTTATGGAAATAATTAGTAATTTAATAGCCAAGTCTGAGCAACACTGAGCATTAGCAGCAGATCTTCAAAATGTCTTTCTTTCTTTTCTTTTGCTTGTAGAGAGTTAGAATTTGAGTTAGTCCTTAACTTATTCTCAGTCTGAGCAACTCTGAACATCAGCAGAGACAGAAGAGGAACTTCTTCAAGTGTCTTGGCATTTTTACTTTTTAGAGAATTATAATTTTAGTAGGCCTTACTGGTTCTCAGTTGGCTTGCCAGTCTTTACTTGTGGAAGATTGTGGAAGGTAATATATAGGTGCCAAGATACTCAGACGTTAGTGAATGAAAACAGTTATGATGTATCATAACATGTGTTACTCTTCTTGCTTCTGAAATTCTTGCAATCCATACTTATTTACTTCTTCGACTAATTTTTTTTTCCTTTTTTTTTCTTTTTAAATTTTAATCACCCCTCTCCCCCAATTGAGCCAACCTCCCAACATTCTGGCTACAAACACCTTTGTAATTTAATTAAGAATTGTGTGACATGATTTGAAAATGGCTGCACTGTGTCTGTTGGAATAGCTCCATGTTAACCAGGTAAGTTTTGATGATGGCATTGGTGTCAACGGAGTACTTACTGACAGTTATTGGCAGTGAAGAGCACTTACCATTGCGATGGCACCAGGAATGCTAGGAAATGCTGCGAATGCCACCTTTAGTGAACCATAATTCCTCTGTGGACACCACCAAGTCTTGGAATGCTTGCTGTCAACGGAGGAAAAAACGCCAACAGATAATTGTGACCAGTATAGATTTCCTAATTTTAATTTTTTGGCCTTTTCCTTCTTTTTATTTTCATTCAGAAGTCCATCAATTTTATTTTTTTTTAAATCAAAGACATGGAAGTACTCTGAGAATTTTTTAACTTCAAAATAAGATTGTTGAAAGTTTTGAAAGTTATTATCATGGAATTGAGGAATTCATAGAATTATGTGACTATGTACATTTAACTGCAAGTTGGTTAGATAATGGATTATCAAAGAAATTCTTTACATTTGTATTCACAATCCAAGTAATTCACTAGATGCTGATGCTATTGTGATGCTGATGCTATTGTGATGCTGATGCTATTGAGATGCCCATAGTTGTTGCATGTCATACCTCCACAATTAAGCATGCCTCAGCAAGATGACTGATTTTTTGTATTAAACAGCAGAACATCCCAACTAGAAACTTGCTCATTCGAGCCAGCTGGCATTTTGGCAACACTTGCTTTAAACACTTTGTGTACCGATCAATTTGAGCCGTTGTACTCATTACGGAATAATGATTGTATTCGTTACAGCACAAGAGATTAAATCAACCAAGCAGTTTCTGCCAAACAATTAATTTACTATTACCTGATGACCAGAGTATTGACTTGACGTAGTATTGCTGTATTGATCTCGCTCGCTCGCAAACGGCGGTGTGAATTCGTACGCACAGCTTTGTTGCTGCAGTTTTCATGTCTCGGTGAAAGCATTGTATCTGGGTGCAATTGGGTTCTCATTCAACACTTTCTCGCGTTGCATGGCGTGATTTCAATTGCAGGAAGTCTCTATTGCTTTTGTGACAGTTAATTAGTTACGTTCAATATTTAATATTAAGTTTGCTTTCATCGTAAAAATTTGTTGATTTGATTACATAATAAAATTTGTCTAGCTGGTGTCAGCGAGTGCTGTATGTCTTTGAAGATGTTTATTAGCAATTTGGTTGTTACAGAGTTGTAGATGTACTCTTCAAATATATTCAATTCGTGAATTAAATTTTAATATGCACAAACAGTGAGCAACTTTACTTTTACCTCAATTGTCCCACAAGCTTAGAATAGTGATGACAATGGGTTCAGGAATCTGAGAGCATCATTACCATCAGTCAATAATGCAGTTATTGTCAGATCAATAACTCATTTTAGTGCATAAATGGGTTCTTAAACAATTAATTCTACATGAAGGACTAGATTTCAAAATTGACCAAATCTGATAAGAATATTATGGATTTCCACAAAAATATTAATCTTTTACTTTGTCAGAAAACTGACTCAAATACATTATCATAGAATATTTATTTCTTCATAGAAGTAAAATATCATAACAAAGTCACATGAGTTGAATTTATAAATACATGGATGTTTAAAAGCGTCCTTCTGATAGAATAAATTATTATTTTAATCAAGTTACAGCTGTCCACAATTATATTTTCCCAGCGAAGTCGCAATGATCAGAATCCGAAATTGAAGTATTATTAAATGTGCCTGATATAAAAGACAGTATCATTGCCCGGACCTCCGCCCTGAAAGAAATGCCTGTCTTGTGGATAACGCAATGATTTCCAAATTCTTCAAGGAAACCAACTTAGCTGCTGCACTTATCCCAACAATGGGACTTCATTATCGCTTGCTTCTGGATGTACCTCTGAACAGTTGTTGTAGCAAAGCTGTTCAGAGTTGGTAGAGGAGTATTGCTTGTTTCATCCTAATTGAGAGAGTTATCCCAAATGCTCTTAAAGTGCTACCCAATTTGGAAGGACATGTTGCTTAAGAGTGTTAGCAGCCATCCTAGGATGGGTCTTGTGAGTTCCTGTTGTCCATTCTTGATGACATGGTGGCATGGATTTTAGGGATTTTTCGTGGATTTAGGAAGAATTAGCCCAGGGACTGTTCTGTTAGAGAATTTCCACTGAGGTTTTAATTACGTTCATCCTTGGAAATAATTAACCTATGAAATATACTGGGTGGATTTTAATCAAATTGTTTTAATTCTAATTTTATATGTAATTTATTTTTTTTAAGTATAAATTTGGTGCCCGACTTTTTGTGACTCTGTTATTTGCAGTAATTGAGCTCATTTGACTGCTATTTTCTCCATGTATCATTCTGTAGGGATTTTCAAGTTGCTCCCTGCAGTAAAATAATAAGGAAAGTGTTATATTCTGCAAAAATATTCAGATTCTGCAAACATGTTTGTTATGCACATTACTGTCATTCTGAATGTTAATATATTGATTGATGCCTTTCACTAATTTGCTAAATTGGAACTGAGCACTGTGGTTTCTGGCCCTAGGTAACATACTGTTTTCATTTTAAAACATAAATCCTTCTCTTTTGGAAACAAATAGAACTTTGGCTTTTAGCCATGTGTGCCGTGGGCATTTATAACCCTCTCTGACAGTTCTTCACTTCATCATACTGTTTGTGGCATCTAGTTTGTCTTCACCTTCTTTTTTTGTAATCAAGTAAATGTGATTTTACGTCATTTGAAGTATCTTTATTTTGTAGAAAAATATTTTGTGCATAGCTATCAATAAGGGTGACATTTATTTAATCATGGATGCACCATAATGACCTTGAGGGATGCACTAAATGAACAAACACATTATTACCTGAAGATAAAAAAAAAAAAGATTTATTTAATACCGGTGTAACCTATATTATATCCAATTTGTTATGAATATTTTTTAGATTCGTTTGTTTGCTGGTGTTTTACAGCTTTTACAAACCCATTAAATAATGCCACTTCCTTCTTCGTAGTTCTAAATATAGAACGTGATCATCTGGAAATTCTGTCGATTTTTCTGTCTATCTGTTTATCATGGCATTTATGTGTGCTGTCTTATGTTGGTCAAGTTTCAAGTTCAAAGGGCTGCTTTCCTTTGTTGGTTTTAATAGCTTAGGCTATTCCTGCTGATTCCTGGTGGTGCCTAGCTTGTGATGGAGGAATGACATGGCAAGTGCTTGTCCAGGTGTATATAGGGTATGTCCAAACATCTAGTGATGTGCAGACAGTACTCATAGTACAGTACTTGAATTTAATTATGTATGTTAATTTACATGTTTGATATTAATAGGTATTCAATTAAACGTGTATTATGTATTTTTTGAATACCCACAGGAAATAACTTTTAGAAGTTATTTGAGTGGTACTTTAATTATCCCATTACAAATTAAAACACGTTCATATTTTAAGAATATGTTCTTATAATTTTTAGATTAATTATTCCATCAAAAATCGGTTATGCATTTGGAAGTTTATACATTTATAATATCATTTTTGGTGGGGTAAGATAGGTTACCATGTAATGAGGAATTTTATTTAATTTGAGTGCCTTATATCAATATGATAAGTATCTTTTAGAGAAAAATAATATGGTATCTTTAACAAAGGCATGCAGCATCCATAAATTAAAGAAACAAGATATATTTTATATTTGTTTTAAATTGGTTTATTGCCTATTTCCACAGTAATAATAGGTAGATTTCTTGAGTGACAGGCAGAGTATAGTTTTTCAAGGTTCAGAATTCCGCCACGTGTACAAGTGATAATTGGAATGTAGTGCTTCTTGTTAGGAATTTGCTTCACATTGTCAGGAAACGGTTCTTCTTCACCAGGAAGGTCACACTCTTTAAATACTTCCTCAATTGCTTTGCCCTGAAAAAACCATCATGCTTTGATTGACAGGGCAATATTTAGCAAATTTTACCAAACCAGAGTTTCTTAGAGAGAGAGAGAGAAAATAAATGCTCTTGCCTGATAAGCATTGTTTGAAGCATTTGCTTGACTTTCTTGTATTGAATTCCAGTGTTTGTGTTTAAATGTAAAACTTCCATGCTCGGTTAGAAAGGAAATGGTTGGGTTTTTTGGGGGTGCATTCTGTGTATTGCAACTGGTTGTATGTGTTTTCTTTGAGAGCCATCTTGTATGTATGTACATTGGTTGGTCTAGTCGGGGGAGGAGAATTCGACAAGCTTGAATTTCATAAACATCGTTCTGGGTACATTTTGGAAGCAACTGTGCTGAAAATACATAACCTTGTGTCAGAAGGTCTTGGAAAGATAATTATCTTCCTTATTGGATAGTTGTGGTCTGCAAGAAGAAGCTTTATTTTACGTTGGATATGTAAATAACAAAAATAAATGTCCAACGTAAAAGTTTAATGTTAAACTCGCCAAAAAAATGTCAGAATGTTTTTCATGTGCTTTCTTTAATGGCCATGCTTGTGTAGATGTAATAGGAATGTTTGAAAGGTGAAGTGGATTATTTTAAAACATTTTGACAGAAATGCTTAAATGATGAAATGGATTATTTTAAAACATTTCTTCAGTGAATCTCTACAGAATTTTATCCAAGCTTTCAAGATGTTTCAAGTGTGACAGAACTATTAAGTGGAACAAGAAATCATGTCTGAGTGTTGCTTGAAATATATCACGGGTTTTTTATGCCAATTTAATTTGGCACACAAGCTTCTGAATTACTTTTATGAATGTTTCATGGGGATAGAGATAGGATTAGCTGAATTCCTTTTTGGATAGAGGAAATGGTTGATGACCAGAAAAGAGTTTTATGGACGCATGTAATTTGAGCCTGCAGAGGTTAAGCTGGATACAGTAGCTATGAATTCTACCACCTGGTTGTCCATCCAGACTACTCCAGAATCACACGTCTGAACTCTGGAGAAAAGTACGAAGGGGTTTGCGTTCATCTCGATGAAATGTATTACCCATCTCTGAGCATGACACCACTCCACTTCTCTGTTTGACGATGATGGAAATATACGTGGACATAAACAACATTGTTTTCACGAGAAATTGGCAGTGACAAGACGTGATCGAAAGCTACATCAGGGTCATTTGACTACAGCACGAGCACTCTCTTCTCTTCCTGCATGCGAAACGAGACTTGCCTGTTTGTTTTAGTTATTTTTTTTGGGGGTGTTGTTGCTTAGTAACCAAATAAACAAACTCTAGGTATATTGAAAAGGTGCACCCATTATCTCAGTCAGAGGGATCACATTTTCCCCGGTTTTTCCACCGCAAGGTATGGCTGTGCAAGTGTTTCGTTGTTAATTCCACTTGATTCGCTCCGGTTGCATTCCCGTCTTCCGTATACCAGAAAGCTTCAGTTGGATACAAGATTGTTGGCAATCTGTGCTTAGTGTTGGCCATAACCTGTGTAATGAACATACATTACTTGCACCTACTATGTAGGTGGTCTATGCAAGAACACTGTATTAGAGTGGCTATGCTGGAAATGTACAACAGTTGTTGATCACATGCTGTGAAATTGACGTCTTTTGCCGTGAAAGGTGTGAACTTTCCTCGTGGATTTCGTTATCTGATTTCAGAAGCGAGAGAAAAACTTACGCAAAATCTGGTATCATCATTTAAAGACATTTTCATCATGGTAATGATGTTTCTGTTTTTCATGAAGGAAAAAAACATGGATGGGATAACAAAAAGTTTTACTTTGAGCATCTTATAACCACATGAGTGTCTGCTGAAAGATTTCCAAAGATTGTGTTTTAGTGAAAGTGATCCAACAAATTTATATTTCCTGCTTTTTTATTTACCTCATTTACCTGCGAGATGAAGGGAAACAGTTGTCAAAACAAGAAAATCTAATTTGAAGGTAACTGAAGTTATCACAGGAATTGGAAGAAAGTATCCGTCAACTGACAGGGAAAATGGCAGAAGTTATGGAAGGTAAATATGTAGGCTAACACATATTATATTGCATCCAAACCGTGGGCTTAGATTGATATAACATTGCACCCAAGCCGCTCACAAATAATCGGAACCGCCGACGGTACGTTCATCATCCTGCATAATAACAGTGTTGGGAGTGTGTTCACCGAGTTTACATGGATACGCAAATTGACATCGTCCTGTTCGGGTCATTTATCAGAGCAGGACGGACACCTGAATCCCAGCAGGATTGACACATCTCGAGGGGACACCCACCCACAAATGACATTGCCACTGTTCTGTGATAATTTTCATTTTGGAACTGTCGTCAACGTCCATTTCATTATGGACAATGAAAAAGTATGCGATTCATAAACCAGGTCTTGTGCATTGAATATTTGTAATGTCATATTAGGAGAATCTATGGAGATGAAATGGATTCAATGTAGGTGAGAGAAGGATGCGTTTGTGTCTGGCATGATGTAATTGACACATTAATTCTTCTTTACCTGTGGGAGGCTGGTAGCCTATGCCAATCTATAAATCAATTTGGGATTATGCGAGCGAAATATATGAGGTATTTGTCACATGCACGAAAGTAACATGAAATGTGGCATGAATTTATGGGCGTATATTTCAACCTGCTGACAAAATATACTTTTCATTCTATTATGAATATTCAGATTTTATTATTGACATATTCAACAAGTCTGCTCTTAACAATATTATTGGAATTTCACAGGTACATTGCTGATAGTTACAACAGCTTGCAATAAAGTCGACAATAATTAAACTGCTGACAGTGCATTGTGAATTGCTAAAGCTGCCAGTAAATGTACACGCACAGTCCCTTGTTGATATTATTAACCACCGGCGCGTCTGAATCAGAAGTCATTTATCCATTTTCTGGATGGCTAAACTCCCGGTCTCCTTAGCTGTCGTGCAGTGTTGACACAGAACATTGCATCAAGTCGCATTAATCTGCATTTTGATTGCACCCAGGAACACATTCAAAAACATGAAGTCACCGGATGCCAACTAAGTAGTGTTACGACATGAAGTATGCGCAATATTGGAACGGAAGAAAGCCGATTGCATAACTTAATGGAATGTATTTGCATTCGATTCGACATCGAGCGATTTCAGGTGGATTGCAATCTATCTGGATACTTACAGTCGTGCCAAGAGGTGCTTGGAAAGGTCTTACAGAGGCGTCCATTGATGAAAGCTGTACGTGTACATATGGTCGTTGCTTATCAACATTTTCCGAATGATGAATTGAAGGGGAGCAATCGGGTATGCAACATCAATGGTCGGGGTGCTTTTCACGATTCCTGACAGCTGATTGACTCTGGGGACCGTTGGGCCACGCCGACTGAACACGCTTTGTACAGTGATCGTCCAATAAATATCGAGTATATTTTAAAGCAGGTGGATATAGATTATCAATAGTTGTACCAGGGGCTTGGATGGGTAAATGCTTCTTGTGTTTGCATACTCTGGAAAGCGGCCAAGAATCGCAGGTATTTGAATTTACGTTCAATGAAATATCATGTGTTACTGTCTCTACTGTGACTGAAAAACTGTGGGGGTTTTTGTAACCGAGCCAAAAAAATATATGGAATCGAGAGGAATTTAGATTTTTTTTTTAAGGATTATCAAATTCCCCCCGAATATTCAGAAGGATATAGGATACCAGTGGACAGGTGTCTTTGTAGCATAACTATGGATACCTTGAAAGTAGTGCTGACTGTGTTCTGGAGGTGGTACCATGTACAGACTATGGAGTAAGTGATGGGGGTGCACTACAAGCCCACTCAAAACTACGATGCACTGCCAGGAAAACTTACTTGAACAGATCTACTGGACTGAAGTCAGAGTCTTGAAGGTAATTATTCCTTCTCTGAGGTTTGCAATGTACCGAAATCTTGACCTGTTTATTTTAGTTTAGTTTTTGTCCATATATTTTTGCAAGTAGTTCTGTGGTGTTTTTTACTTTGATATATGTATATTTGAATTCAGTGCTCTACATTATATTTTACCACCAAATATATATACGGTGTGTGTATATATATATATATATATATATATTTAAAAAATATATTTAAAAAAATATTATTTTACCATATATTTTGTATAAATGAAGAAAACACACAAGTTGTGACAACTCATACTCCAACAAACCCTGATGCAAGCATACCCTCATCTATATATTATACATACTCTGTATTCCTAAGCAAATACATGATTAATGAGTGTAAATGTTCGCCTCTCTATGCTAAATCACCTGGGAACATTAATAATATTTCTGCATCATTTCCCCGGAACCACCAGCCAATGATGATCACAATTGCTAACTATGTCCTGCTTGGATCCACAGCGAGATGTTAATGTGGCAACTCGGTCAGACAGAATTAATGACCTAATTTGCTGCTCGTTATTCTGCATGTTGCGTTAGATAATTGCCTCATACATTGTGGATGTGCATGTACATGTGATGGTGACATGCACATGGTACAGTGTGTGGGTGTATGGACACGTGTTGTGTTATGGACATGTGTTGTGTTATGGACATGTGTTGTGTTATGGACATGTGTTGTGTTATGGACATGTGTTGTGGACATAGTAAATGTTTCAGTGTATGGGCATGTGTTATGGACATGTGTGTTATTGACATAAGTTAGGGACAAGTATTGTGAACAAATCTGTGGGTCTAATGGTATGTGTTATTAACATGTGAACATGTGTATTAAGGGACATGAAATGTGTGGGTGTATGAACATGTGTATTAAGGGACATGAAATGTGTGGGTGTATGGACATGTGTATTAAAGAACATGATTACCATTATCCATTCTTCTTCCAATATATATTTGCAATTCCTTGAGCATATAAACATTTGGAAATTAAGCTAAATTTATTACCTAAAAGGCTACTGGCACTTACTTATTTTGTTAGTATACATTGTCCAGAACAGTCAATTATTATCATTTTATTATGTATATTTTTAGTCACTTGGATTGTAGTTAAAGTTTTTTAATTAACCTCTTGTCTTGCTGGAGACAATCTGACGTGCCCAATGACTGGGTAATAGAACATTGCAGTGATGAACTATTACAACTACATAACTGCAAGTTAGATCATCATTCTTGAGAACACTCGAGTTGAATCGCGCCCAAAACCATATGCTTTACGACTCGTCTCATTTCGTTTCACTCGGATACAGGTATGATGAACAACTTCCTTTCATCTATTAGCAATTACACTTTTAACACATGCCGATATAATGGACCGTCAGTGAAAATAAACACTACCTATAATGATGCCTGGTTATGCCATATTTCCGTATGATGTCTGGGGTATTCTGGGAAGTATATACATCGCGATGTAGGTTGTATTTCCACTGTGGAGGAGAAATTATTCAATCCCCACTGGCTGTCGACACCTGACGCTGAAGGGCTTCACGCTGGATTAGTAATGGAACAGGCATGGGATGAAAACTGAAGTATTTGCGTACATCAGTTCTGTTTTTTGTGTGTGTGTTTGATGTTGACAGCTCAAGACATGATATTGAAAATGAGATCATTATGCGATGCATAGTATGAGATACACCAATGCATAGTACGAGATACAACGCAGATCATTGTAATCTCTGTGTCATTGTTTATGGATTATAGAGTTTGTGATATATAGGTAAAATACTTACAGGTTTACTGCAACATTGAGCGCTACAGATGTTGTGGGTTTCTTCCTGTCCTAAGCTAATAAGCCGTGATTATAAGTGAACAAATCTTGACAGCAGCTCTAACCCTCAATATTTCATAAAGGGTAAATATACTCAATGCATTGGGTTTTACTCCTCGCCAAACTTCAAACATTTTTTCAGCCAGGTTCCTGGGCATCTCATCCTATCATTTATAAAAGAAATTGGTCTATATCATGAATTTTAATGTTTCACCACTATATCCATAATTCTATTGTATTCACACTATTTATTCCATTTCACCAATAATTGGCATATCATTCTTTGCAATCAATCATATATTTCAGTTTTACCGACAGTAATCAAATATTTTTTTTGCATATTTTTCATGCTGCAATTCATTTCAACCCATTTATGGCATGATTAAACATTCCTTGTCAGGTATATGGATGAAAGATTCCCGCTGTGACTTTAAACAATAATTCACTCGCACTTGCTGCAAGAAACCAGAACCACCCTTTAACAACAGTGATTTGTGTCTTTACAGCAGAATATGTTAATGCAGTGGTTTTAAGAATTGTATGATGCTAGATATAGAATAATATAGTGTATACATATTAACATTCTTTGTGTAGGAGACACATGTTGATGCCCTATAGAAGCAATTATTTTGGTTAACACATTAGACATGTAATTGTATATGTCACTATAGATCATAATTATGGACATTTCTTATTGTGACAGTGGTTCATATATTAATTTCTAATTAATGATCCCTGAGTATTAATTATGTGTATTACAGATATGGAATAGTCAGACAATTGGTTCTGTTTTAGTTCATAATATTGATACAATTGTACTTTTTTTATTTTAATTATTACTTTTTTTTACTAGGAATAGAATTCCCAAGTTGTTCAAGTGTGGTTATATTTCCTGCAAAATTAAAACAAATATTCTTTGGTATTTTTTAAATACTTTTTTTTCTATTTAAATAATGTCATCTCATGCATCTCAAAATGCATTACTGTTTATATTATGTATTTTGTTATTATTTGAGGTGTTGTATTAGTGCATGCATTATAGCTTCAACAATGTAATGTTATTACACAACGTACAACATGTACAGACTGTTACTGAAAGCTTTGATCCAGACAACCCATCGAGCTGGGCCATTCTTCCCCCATCACAGTCAAAATGTAGCCGAACATTGTCATTTCACGCTGATCAAGGAAAACCCCAGAGGCCGGAGAAATACCCATAGGATCAATAAAGCTTTTTAGTCTATTATTAAGAGAATTCACCAAAAGAATCGCAAAAAAAAAAAAGAATGTTCATCGATCATCCCAAGGATAAATCTGACGATTTTTCTCTTTCCCCTGGCCTGCCCAAGATTTTGCGCTAATTGAATATTGCATTTTGTTGACAATGCTTTAATGTTCTCATTGAGTGACTAAAGCCAGTACGAGCACTCTGATAGATGACTTTGCTAACGAGGTGTTCCTTTCATAGAGTCAAACTTCGAAGATTTCATATCAATATGAAATGGGTCCCTTTTCTTTTCATTTTAATGGCTGATGAATAACAATAAAGCCTGTATTGTGTTCGAAACGTGCCCAATTGCTCGTACGGCGTGTGTAGGTGTTTACAGGCTATTGTTGCAGTACCTGATAACGATGCTTGGGGAAAACATACCGCCGATGAATATTTCATCGGGAAATTTGCGCCGTGGACTATACGCTTAGTTTGAGAAGTGTTTGCAGAAGAGGCGAGGAAGGGGAAAAAAGTGATTGGCTCGTGGTTTGTCGGCTCCTCGATCGCGTGTCGAATGTACACACCGGCACCATTATCTCATATGGAGGGATAGTTATGTTCGTTGCAGGAAAACAGGCTCCAAGTGCCTATTCTCTGATGCCATTCAACGGCATCGAAAACTCTCCAATACGATACGTACCTCCTCACTGCAGCTGTTACTCAGAGATAAGTTCTAAGTAGGTTTGTACAGTAGAGAGAAGTCCATGACGAGGAGTCTCAAGAGGTTCTACAACACATACCAGGTAGAGCAACAGTTTTTTTCTCTCCCAGATTTGTCTTTTTTTTTTTTTTTACCCCCGGTCCCTCGACACGAATTCTGGACGTAACGAGCTAGGTTAAACGGAAACTGGTCAATCAACGAAAATGGGGGACACAGAGTCTCCAAAGGTACCGACTAAGAATCTGGGAGGGCAGAATTGAGTCAGTCGTAATCGTGTTTAGTGTGCTGAGAGACATCAATATTTAAGACCAGGTTGCTTCATGTGTCACACTTTGCGTATTTGCCATGCCTTGACTGGCCTGTAAGATCGATCAATACTTTTCACTGACCGGTGTGTGAGTGAGCAAGCGTGTATGTGTGTGTGTGTCTGTGTGTGCATGTGTCGCTTTTCTTGTGCTCCGTGTCTGTCACTTAGACAACTCCACGACAAACTACACGTGAAATGGACAATGCAGGCACAGGCCACAGGTCGCACACCGGCCTCGATAATATAACAACGTTGTTGCTGACAACGAAAAACGGCAAAGTCACTACCACACCGTGGGGGGAAAACGTGATGATCATAGCCTCAGATTTCGACAAGCAGAGTCAGTTTATAGACCTGCCAATTAACCCCTAAAAATAACTCTGGATTATATATATTTTATATTTATACATCTGTGTGTATTCATCAAGCGTCGGATGTGCTGCTTTTTCATATGGATCTAATACAGACTCCCTTGGGAATGGTGTATTGATGTTCCGTCAATGGCACTGTAAACTTATCACATGATCTGTGAGGCCAGTGAACAGCTCATCATTGAAGTCCAGACAATTGAGCCGAGATATAGAACATGCAGGAGTTGGGGCTATGGTGACAACTGATCAACTTTGCTTGACAACCAAGAGTCTTAACTGGACGGTCTACGGAAGTTCTTGGCGGTCGTTGAGACTGTTATCCTGACCATGTACCTTATGTAGGTGACCATTGACGTTAGTGGATGAGACTCGGACTGACAGTTGCTCTGGATGCTCGACACACCTGAGTGTCGACTGCTGTGTCTACGATCACCTGTGAGTGTCTGTGTAGTGTTCTCAGATTTCACCTGTCCACCGACATAAACCGAAGTTTACAAAGGAATGCTTTCCACCTTACATCAAAGTTTATTTTTCTCTACTATTTAAAGAACCTACCGAGAAATTGGATCGAGAATTGATTTCTATTTAAAACTCATTCCAACATCGAAGAGGAACTCTTACCAAGCAATGTAATTCTAACCTTGTCTGGGATTCCTCAAATTATACGTGTTTTTTTTTTCTCCTGATTTAAGCTGGCAAGATCGGATGCCAAATGTCAATTTGAAATAGAAGACTGGATTATTCCTCTAACAACCTGGATCTGTGTTGTTATATTACTGTGTGATCACGTTGTGAATATTTCTGGAAGTGATTGCGTACTGTGATATTTACACGTGTACGATGAACAGAATTACGTCCGTTTGCGCTGATGTTTTAATGTGGAGCTATTCTCATGAACTTCGGTGTCATTCTGGATTGGAATCTTGTGAGTCTTCGGATACGGCTCTCAGACTATAGGGATGGATCCGTACAGATACACGCAGTTCCGGATCCCTAGCAGTCCACATGCTGCTGGATCGCGGACATTCATAAGTGTGTCACCACGCAGGCGAGGCCCCGTAAAGGTAAACAAAAGTTGTCAGTTATAGATCACACCAATTGCAACCTTCAGGATGTGTAGCATTGATGATTTCACTTCAGTATACTATCTAAACTATTGTAGGAAAGTTATTGGTAACATGATATGGGTTGATGTTGATATGCAGTATGTTTTTTTCTGTTGAACCTGGTGTCAGTAGACTTTAATTTTTGTAAGAACTAATTAGCTGACATTTATTCCATGAAACCATATAGGATAATAGATTAAATTTGTCATTCCATGGTTGTTGTCTTCGGAGCCTAGGCACTCAAGAATTGGAACATTGATTTCATTAAGCTAACGGTTTGAGAAATAGATTACACCTATGCTTGACAGGCCATGGAATCGATAAAATCTATTTATTGTTGGCTGTTGTTAAAGTATGTTTAATTAGAAGCATACTACATCTGACCATCTTCATGATGTTTGTTGGGTAGTGGATTAGAAATTGATATGGAGTGTGGAACTCATCTAAGTTGGCTGCAAAGTTAAAATATAGAGATTACACTTGACAGTCGAGACATAGGTAAATAATTGCTTGAGAACATCACGGAAATTAACTAATCTAGGTAAGAGGATGAGATTTTTTTAATAGGGTTTTCTCTTCAAGATTTCCATTTTCCCCCAAGGCAAAAAAAAAAGTGACATTTTTTTCTGAGCATTAATACTTTCCCCAAGCTTAAATATTTTACTTTCTCTTTTTTTTTTAACAGAAGTATGTCGCAATCCATACCACATTCCTTGTACAACATGATGTGCTGTATTCTGTTAATGAACCAAGGTAGAATCTGGGTTAAAATATTGCTGGAGACCATCATGGGAATCAGCAGCTAATATCTGTCTGTAATTCTGACATGCAGACCGAGATTGCTGTTATGGCGTAACAGATGAAACAAGGTGATAAGATCAGGATGAGCGTATTGATTGGGATAGGTTGCGGCCCCAGCCACCTGTAAATCACTTCCACCATAGGCAGATCCATGGCATGTGGAGTCTGCAGTTCAGAGCAGATAACCATCTGGACTCTGGGGAATGTACATAAATAACGTTGACGACCACCACCACCACCGCTGCAACATGAACGCTATATTAACTTGTCCATCGACATGGGGTTCACACCGGTAGATCCCGGAAATGGACGTTCGTCTCCAGGCGTGAGCTTCCCTGTCGCGCGTCGATATCGCCGTCATTTCTTTCCCACGTACATAGCGACATTTGAAAGGAAATGAGCGCTTTTGCTGCTTTTAGGACATGCTGAATTTCACTCCTATCTCAAAAGGGTGTCGATCATTATAGATTTATTGCCACGTTGGTTATCGAAGCGAAATCGACGCACGTCAATGGCGATATCGACGCACCTGTCCATCGGAGTGATTACGGTTCATGAGGGTGTTAATATACTGGCGTTGATTTCAGTATGTATTGATTCCTAAAGGACATCATGTCGAGTGAAGATTGACACTTGCAATAAACGATGTTGACTTAGTTTAGTGATGTCTTCCCGTCAGCTTAATACATTCTCAATTTAGCTCCCCCTTCTCTTCCCCCCACCTTTCACAATCATCCACATAGTTGTCGGTAATCACGTTTCCGTGGCAACCGAGAAGGTTTTATAATGGCCGTGGCACAGTTGTATAAAAGCACAATATTGTGGTTACCACATTTCGAGAAATTACAGCCGGGTAGCCGTTCTGCGATAGTGGTTGTAGTTGCGGTAGAGACGATGTCACGAAGGGAAATTACTGTCGAGAATAATGGCTCAATCAATGTTGACCCTGGTCAAGGGACGCTAATCAGTGCTGGTCAGACCCGCTGACCGCTGTCTTTATCAACATCCAATAATAAAATCATGATGTCCAGTCATCGAATCACGTGCAAGTTTTGTGGATCAATTTTTGAGCTGCAGTGATATAATTGAAAAAAAATTAAATCGTAAATTTCCTATTGTATGCATTATTATTGGAAGCAGTGCTTGTAACAAGGCATCAATTCATATCAAAGTTTTATTGATACATTTTTATACCCTGGAATATAATTGCAAAATGCTTGAAATCATAAATTTGAAATTACATTATTGCATGCAGTGTATGTGATAGGGCATCAATTCATATCCAAGTTTCGTTGGTCAATTTAGGGTCTCCGCCAAAAAAAGTGTAAAATTTGTAAAATCTTAAATTTGGAATTGTATGCATTAATGGAAGCAGTGTATGATATGGAACTACAGTATAAAGAAGTTTATGAGTTTGTTTTACTCATTATACAGTATTCCCTGGACACTTTACCTCCAGCTTGGTTGTAACATGAGCCGAGATATCATTATACAATTATATCAAAATCACCTTCATACTGAACGTATTGATTTCTATTATTAATCCAATAGCTAGGAAGAATGTTTCTTTGTTTAAAGTTATTTTATTGTAATTTGAAGTATGTGATTTAGCCTTTTCCTTGCTGAGTAAATCGCAGCTCAATTTGGGCACCTTTTGTTGTCTTCCAGTGGGAGAGTGTTAAAGGTAAGAGTGACATTGTGAGATTTGATACAGCTGCACAACAAATATTTTAAGACAAAGTCCTCATTCAGTTTATCATCGCATATGGATGCAATATTCCCGCTGCAGCATTAAGCAATAACTTGCCTCATTTAATTTCACTTCTGTTATGCTATTATTATTTTGTTTTAATTGTCTTGTAGGAAGGAGGAAGGTCCTTATGAATTCTAGTAATCCTTGGTATACTGTGAATCATGAAATTAATGCGTCACTAATTTAATGCGACCTCTATATTTTAGACATAAATGCGACACCAATAAAATGTGAACGGCCATGTCTCCATACATGTTTTCCTCCAAGTCTTACCTTTAACGCGCAGCAATTAAATGAGACAATACGGCGGTCGCATTTTTCGCATTAATATTCTGCTCACATTAATTTCATAATATACAATATTTTCAAAAGTAATATTGAAGGAAAAATACATTATCCTTTCACAAACCTCTGTTATCTACAAATATACTGTAGCACTGTCTTAGCGATCTCTTGTACATGACGATCATGCACTTAGAAGACTGAAGAGGGTAATGGTCTCATAGTGTAGCATGAAAGGTTGCCCTGTTCTTTACGACATTCACAAAAGTGGAAATGTTACAACCACATGATAAAATGTAAATCTACATGATATACAGTAACTGAAATTTCAAAAGATATATTCACACTAGAAAAAAAGATATCTCAAACTCCAATGCAAGTACTGTGTTAATAATAAAGATTACACATACATAAAACAATTTCACGGTATTTGTCTTGTACTTGCAATTATTAATAAGATGTATAAAGTTATTTTTATTGCAAATCATTTATATTTATTATTTGATGAACAACCTTGTTGATAACATAACTACGACCTTTATAACTACGACCTTTCATATCTGATAAACAACCAAGTTGATGACATAACTTAAACTTTAATATCACTGGTGAGATTTCATTATTAGGAATATATTTAGGAATGAGCTACAAGTGCATGACTTCAGCACAAAACAATATACATGTATCCTTGGAACTCAGTTTCATGTCCATATGTGTTTGGTTATTTTATTTGCAGATTGTAGGTATTCATTGGAGTTTTTAAGGAAAAAATATTAAATTTACAGAGATGTTAATCATCTTAACAATATTACAAATAGTACATATTTTCACTATTGACTGTAAAAGTCTCAGAAATATACATGAGAACATACATACAATGCTGAAGGATACAGCAAACAATGACATGCTAAACAATTTCTTTCACAAAATTAGTAGAAGTACGAGAAAGACACAGAAAGTTTCACAATGCTGGTCTGGAAGTGTTTACATGTAGACTCTGGGTGAGGTATGGTGTTAAGATTGAGATTGTGGCCTTAGTTTGGAATTGGCATGTACTGGACCTGCAACCATGGATAACCCAATAGTATTTAATGTTTTAAATGTTTTAATGCTGTTTAGAATATTTCACTCACATCATTATAACAGCTTGTCAGTTTACATTAGTTGCAAACCTGCAGCCACATGTAGCACTAAGTGTGGCAGTAAACCTGCAGCCACCTGTAGCACTAAGTGTGGCAGTAAACCTGTTGATACGGGATAATTCTATTCCCATACCGGTACTAGTTCTCCTTATTATTCTACAAATATTTCTCACTGACACAGATTGATTTTACAAGAAGTGTACTAATACATAATAATATGTGCAAAATAAACACTATTACAATATTCTATTGCTACCAACATCAGATTGTTTTAACACACACTACTACATATATTTCATACAAAATAAAATTACAAACAATGTAGCATCCTATTGCTATCAATAAAGTGTGCATATACTGAATAATACTCCCCTTTGTAACTCCATTTTACAACATCAAAACATTTCACACTAACTGGATTATGAAACAACTACATGGTACCAGTATGTACAGTTCTACATTACAAAGCACGTAATGGACAAATATTTGGCAATCGTATACATTTCTAAAGAATTTGACTAGGAAGTATTACTCATGTTGTAATTCCTTTTTGATTAGTTTGAATTTCATCCATATAGAGACATTGTCATATACAATGCGATTGTGATCAGCTACTGTGATTATGTAAATTGATGATGATTTATATTAAGTAATCAACAGAAATCAACATTCTATCAGAAATTGAAAATTCAGAATAACTCACACCACAGTGTTGTCAGATAATATGTTAACCCTCACCTCGCTACCTAGGGCCTTTGAGGCCTGGTTTCACATTCAAACTCTACATATTATATATGTAAAATAAGGTAGTAAGGTGAGAGTTAATGAAGTAATAAAATATTTATATTTTTATTATTTCATGATGATGAATGAAGAACAAACGGGGAAAAAACAAACATAATAATTGAAAGATGTCTCTACAAAATTACACATGACAGGAATATCCAAAACCACATAGTTAATGTCCATCTACAAATTATACAATTAACTTCCACCTTGCGGCAGCATCATTATGACAATTTTATCTTGAATATATAATAGCTGATGTGCACAAACCATGCTGAAATTAGAAAACAACATTGCAGAACTACTGTAATTGGTTAACCTTCTAACTGCTAGATAAGTATTACATTAGCATTGAAATCAATGTCATATTTGACAAAGTCTTCAGCAGAAAGAAGGTTAACAACTCTCACAACAAAACAAGACACACACTCAAATGCCATCGATTACTGTAAATCATGAAATTAATGCGTCACTAATTTAATGCGACCTCTAGATTTTAGACATAAATGCGACACCAA
>JAUTBV010035559.1:2587-20945 GCA_032361325.1 Lepetodrilus fucensis | reverse complement strand
TGAACAGTAAATTAATAAGTCGTTCAAATCAGTTTAAAGCCTTGTCCAACCGGTTTAAGGCGTAAGTGTTAACACAGCTTAAGCTTTTCAGCATTGTCAGGTAGCATTTTGTTTTCTTTACAAGGATTGTTTAGTTCCTTTATTATTCCCAGATCTGGGTATTGTTTCTCGAAGCTCTCATATCCAGAGCCACAGGCATTTTAGTTTTGATTGACATGTTCTTGCAGACTGATCCCAGAGGCATTTGAGTACCAGAGGGCGTGCTCTGACAAGAACAACATGTCCGATTTGCTAGGACACCTATTCGTCGGATGCCAGAAAAGTATGTTAAATTGGCCTTTGTATTTTTTCTGAACCCCCCAAAAATATTTTGGATATTATCCAAAATGATACCACGTCAAAAATGTGCAGGTGTAATAATTTTATATATATATATTTTATTTTTAGATTATTTTTGTTTAGAGTCGCTTTCAAGATTATTTTGTTCATATACCATGGCGACGTACACACTGCATTATAGACATGCGTATTGTTTCAGCTCACACAGTGGACCAGCTGCTACAGTTAGCGCTGAGCGAGTGTGAGGAGCGCCACCTGGAGGAGTACCTGATGGAGAGCTCGGAGCCCAAGTGTGCGGAGCTGCTGGTCATGCACTACCTGCAGCGCGCCCGCTACGTGGAGGCCGTTAGACTCAACGAGAAGATCAAACACAGAGTACTGGTAAGGCAGACAGGCAGGAGCTATGGTAACTATAACTCCAACCTTAGCCATAAACTACACCATTGCTACGATTGGAGTTAAGCTTACCTAAAGCCTAGCGCACACAGGCGTCTGCGTCGGGATTGTGTCTGTGTTGTACGCATGTATCAAACAAGTTTGATATTTGATGCAGGAGCGCAGTGTCTTGAGACTCCAGAAGCTCACTTACGTTGCGTCAATATTTATCGAAAAGTTAATCAGCTGCCTTTCCCCGAGACATATGATTTGAACAAAATGGCGACATCTATGAGCGCTGCCAATTTGAAAGTGCCACACGATACTCTGAGCGCATATAAAACGCAGATTTTGGCACACACAAGCACTTGCATCTGCATCTATAAACGCTGATGCAATCACAACGCAGACGCCTGTGTGTGCCAGGCTTTAGAGTTGCACTGTTTCTTACAAGGGTCCTGCTTCAGGGTTTGGGAGAGTTTAGTTTTCCCAAGTACAATGATATCACCACTGTCCAGCCCTTGTCATGGCGATTGTTACTCGTTGCTTCAAGATTATATACACACCTATGGATATTAACCCTCTCCCTGCTGGATTAAACACAGGCAATGCTCTTTAGCATGGAGAGAGTTAAATAAATATTAAATAATATACTTTAACATTCATTGTGAATACGGTCAGTGTTTTGCCTCTGCTGTTGTAGACGGAGACCAGTGCTAAGGCCAGGGAGAGAGCGGCCACCAGGAACTCCATAGTGGCGGGCTTCTTCAGGAGTCTGCCCGCCCCACAGAGGAAGCTGGTGAAGGAGTATCACGGGGTGGCGCGGAGAGGCGTGGTCAAGAGAATTGACGGTCAGTGGACTGTATACTTGTGGACATTTGCAGCAATACAATCAGTTACCTTTATACTGCAAGCTCCAAAGTAAAATAAATAATAATTATAATAATACAGGGCTCAATTTAGCGACTAATTTGGGAGCCATGGCGACCTAATTTTGCATTTGGCAACCAATATTTCACTTATTTTAAGTGTTTTTGGCTATGCAGGAAAAATGTGTAACTTTGAGGCCTGCAATAGACAAGCCTGTGATCCAATTATGACAAATTATTAACAAAACGACATTACACCCATGTAATTTATAGTTTACTAAAATAATTAGTTCATCGCAAATGGGTGAAAGATTCCCGCAGTGACGTTAAACTCCATATTTACTCACTCAAAATAATTAGTGATAATATTATGTGTTTATGTACATTGCATGATATTCACAAGTAGAGTACATTGATTGAGTTTATTTCTGCTTGTTTCATCCTTTTGGGGTGAAAGATTCCCGTCATAAGGTAAAACAATAACAAGCTCATTCAGTCACACTCGTTTCTTCAGTGCGACAACCCAAGCCTCTGTCCACTGTGGTGACAAAGTCTGAGAAGTCAAAGGTCATCTCGCACTCCAGCCTCTTTCTGGCCATGATGGAAAAAGTTCAGGAAGTCAAGGACACTGATGGCTCAACCTGGTTAGTGGTCTCCATGGCAACACGATGATGCTTGTTGTTTAACCCTCTCTCTGCTGTATTAGGCACATCCACTGCTCCTTGGGGCATCTCTGGTTGCCTTCAGCATGGAGATGGATAAAAGAGCTTTGAACTCCCAATTCAACTATCCAACCAATCTAATGTTTCATCACACTCCTACAATCTTGTTTTAAAATCTACATCAGAATAATGCTGAGTGTTCTGCTGTTCCAGGGAGGATGATAATCAGACTGACTTGGGACCATTCCTGTACGCACCTATTACTCCCAGCAAGAAGATGAAAATCAGGTAAAATCTACTGAGGTGCAATGCATCTGAGAAGTATTGGGCCCAGTTCCACAGAACAGAGAGCTGCAAGAGTTGTAGCATAAATTATAGGAGTTATGACTCTCGTAATGCTATGATTGCTTCATAGAATGGGGATCTGAACTCCAATAATAATTTCCGAATTTATCAGAAATTGATTTTGTTTACATTTATTAATCAGGCTTAAAAGTGATGGTTATGTCATTTGACCATCCCTGTTGTGTTGTAGGAACTACTGTTTGATTCTATATGTTCCAACTGTCAGAAAACTAGACAGTTTTACATTCCTGTACTGTTGTTTGCAGTGAACTTGAAGATGTGATCTATCCTTCTGGTGGAGCGAGCAACGTGGATCCCACCAAACTCTCTGTCTCAGTCTTCCACACGGCGAGCGACCCATCTGCTGTTAACTCTGCAACAAAGTCTCTGTACCAAACTTTCAACATCTCGAAGAAAAAAGCGTAAGTTAAACTCTGAAGCACTAGCAGTGCTTTTGAAATGTGTTTTGTCTGTACAGCAAGATGTTTGAGATGTGTTTGTCTATGCAGCAAGATGTTTGAGATGTGTTTGTCTTTGAAGAAAGACTTTTGATGTGTGTTTGTCTACGCAGTAAGATATTTGAGATATGTTTATCTATGCATCAAGATGTTTGAGATGTTTGTATATGCAGCAAGATGTTTGAGATATGTTTGTATGTGCAGCAATATGTTTGAGATGTTTGTCTATGCAGCAATATGTTTGAGATATGTTTGTCTATGCAGCAAGATGTTTGAGATGTGTTTGTCTATTCAGCAATATGTTTGAGATGTGTTTGTCTATTCAGCAATATGTTTGAGATGTTTATATATGTAGCAAGATGTTTGAGATATGTTTGTCTATGCAGCAAGACGTCCCGGTTCCCGACGGCTGACACAATGTCGCTGCTTCACACGCCCACCATACAGAAGAAATCCCCCGCCCACCTCTCCATTCCAGGCTCGCTGTCCACGCCGCAATCCATCCTCAAAGTTCGACGCCTCATCAAAAAGTCCCCCGCTTCAGTTGCCAGCTCACAGGGTAGGATGGTCACCTATTATGTACATAATCGTCGCAAATGGGTGACAGATAGATATCCGCAGCGATGTTAAATTCCATATGTTATCATAGTTGTGCTGTTTTTTACAGGAGAGCCCTGGATATTAATTTACTTGTAAGTTGTAAAAAAAATATATCTCTTTCAGGTGACAGCACACCGACAAGTACCCATCTGCGACGTCTAGGTTTCAATGAAGGTGTCTCAACGCCCAACAGAGTTCAAGTGGCAGAGACGTCGTCACGCAGCAGTCACTCTGTCACCTCCACACCCAAACATCTGCGATTTGTGGAGCCAGCCAGCGACGTCAAGCACACCGTCTCTAAGAGAAGTCCGAGGTCGCCCCGTACCAAGCTGGTCCGTGACAGAAGTCCCACCCCAGAGAGGTGAGCACCCACATTAGCACAGATAATACTAAGAATAGTAGTAATAATGTACGTCTGAACAGATTCCTGCTGCAACGTTATACAAATAAATCACTCACTGCTGGATTTTCTTGTTAACTTTATGCTATGAATTTTTCAATGGTTGCTGGAGTTTATGCAAGAATTTGAATTATCCGAGCTGTAGTTAACGTCGTCTTTTTTTCGTTCCTCCTCGCCAGCCTATCTACAAAGATGGCTACACGAAAGGATGTGGTACAAGAACGTCCAATGCAGATTGAGGAAGAGATTGTGTTTGACTTCAATCCCTGTGAAGATGGTAAGTGATTAGTGTTAATATGTAGGACCTAGAGAATAGTGAAATTATTTTATATTCTTTCTATTTAAATAATTTAATCATTTAATATTGATTACCGCAGCAATGTTAAACTCTATATTCACTCACTCGTTTGACACATGAACGAGAGACTCCTGCAGTAACGATAAGCAATAAACTAATCAAGCAATTTTAAATACGGCTATTTAATATCTCTACATATACTTGACTTCAGACGAGATGGATGTTAATGATGATGCTGGCGCTGCCATTGATGTGAACGCCGGGGGTGACGGTGGGAGGCAGGACATGGAGATGGACACGTACCACGTGACTGACTCCGCCCTGGAGCCTGAGGACGACGACCAGGAATTCCAGCAGCAACATCAGCAGCAACATCAGCGACAACTACAACAACAGCAGCAGGAGGAAGAGGAAGATGATGTGGTGGACCTGACAGAGGATGACCCAGTGGATACAGGTTGTGGTGCCGTGGAGGCAACAGCTGACAGTACACAGGGTGTGGATGTGGTGGATCTGGTCACGGATGAATCCGAGGATGTCTGTGAGGACACGGCTGTGACATCCACACAGGCGGGCGACGTCGAGATCTACGACATTGACACTTCTGAGGAGATTGAGATCAGAGCCGAGCCTGTTGCGAGATCACCAATCAGGTCCCGACGGACGCTCAGGAGGTCGCCTTCACCCAGGGAGACGTCATCGAAGTCTGTGACAGACTCTCATACAGCGGAAGATGTAGAGCAGAAGTCTGAAATGTCGAGATCCCCGACAAGATCATTGCAGGTCTCTCCAGGAAGGTCTTTGAGGGAATCCCCAACTAGATCCTTGAGGGAATCCCCAGTCAGGTCGTTATGGGAAGCACCAGCCGCCTCCCCCTTGTGGGAACCCCCAGCCGCCTCCCCCTTGTGGGAACCCCCAGCAGACGCAGCCTTGTGGGAACCCTCAGCCAGATCCATTACAAAGGAAAGTCCAGATAGATGTCTGGAGGAACATTCAACCCCACGCAGGACTGTAAGCGAGTCCCCAACTAGATCTTTGAGGGAATCTCCAGCCAGGTCCTTGAGGGAATCCCCAGCCAGATCTGTGAAGGGATCTCCAGCCAGGTCCGTGAAGGGATCTCCAGCCAGGTCCGTGAAAGGATCCCCAGCCAGATCTGTGAAGGATTCTACAGATATGTCTTCAGGGGACTCTCCAGGATATTCTGCAAGAAAGCCTACTAGGTCATTGAGGAAATCACCAAGCAGGTCTGTGAAGGGATCTCCAGCCAGGTCTGTTAAAGGATCTCCAGCCAGGTCCGTGAAGGGATCTCCAGCCAGGTCTGTTAAAGGATCTCCAGCCAGGTCCGTGAAGGGATCTCCAGCCAGGTCTGTGAAGGATTCTACAGATATGTCTTCAGGGGATTCCCCAGATAAGTCTGTGAGGAAGTCTGTTAGGTCGACAAAGAAGTCTGTTCGGTCCACGAGAAAGTCCGCCAAGTCGTTGCAAGACTCTTCAGAAAAGGTTTCTTCCAAGAGTGTGGTAGATGTAGAAGACGCCGACGTCGTCACATCTGTTAAACATGTGAAGGGCTCGCCTGTTAGAGAGCAGTCCTGGTTAAGGATGGAATCTCCGGTAAAAGTTTTTGACGAGTTATTTGTAGATCCAGGTAGATCCACTCGTAGCGTGACCAAGAAGATAGTGGAGAGTGACGGAGAGATTCAGTCAGGGACTAGGTCTACAAGCGATGAGCACATGTCGCCGGAGAAGGACAAGCACATCTCCCCTGGTCGAGGGACGAGGAAGGTGAAATCCCCAAGCAGGACCAGAGCATCTCCGTCTAGACGGCAATCCGCGAAATTCAAAGACGAAATGTCTCCCGAAAGACTCGGCTCTGTATCGCCAGGTCGGAAAACGCCTGTCAGGAAATCGGTGAGCTCGTCACGGACTAGGAAGGAAAACGAGATATCTCCAGAGAGTCGTGTGTCAGAGTCTCCCAGTAGCAGGAAGTCGTCGACTAGAAGGAAGAAGTTACAAAACGACGATGGCAAGGATCTGGAAGAACCCGTGTTTTCCTCACCCAGTGTCACAAAGAAAACAAGGTCACGGAGAGACGTCAGCACAGACATGGAGTACAGTTCGACCTCTCCGTCAAGGACGCCAACTAGGAGGAGTAGAAAGAAGAAGAGTTCCGTTTCCGAGCAGACAACTCCCACCCGCAAGTCAGGCCGCTTGGCAGCTCCGAAATCGCCAGCCCGGCGCGGCAAGATGTCCTCGGAGCCAGGAGAATCTTCTCCCGAGAGAATTGCCTCCTCCGACCACACTGCAAATGCTTCTCTCCCTCCTCTTCCTCCCAAGCCCTCAGCAAGGAGGGGTACTCGTGCCTCCCCAGGACGGCGGGCGACGAGGAAAGGCCCGTCATCTAACGAGGAGAGCCACGAGGCAGAGGAAGCAGACGATGAATCTGTGGCCCAGTCTCCCGCCAGGACGAATCGGTCTCGAGCGTCACCAGCGCGTGCAGTCCAGCAATCCCCGAGCAGAGGGAAGAAGCAGATGACCAAGCTGAAAGACAGCCCCACAGAGACGGCCGAAGTTGCTGAGCCTCTGGTTGTCAACACTGACTGTAAGTCTGCGCAGCTTTGAATTTGCTTTGTTAGACTTTGGGAAGACTATACTATTGTACAAGTACCTGATGAGCAATCACAGCAATGAGGCCTGTCCTGTAGGAATTGGCATATAAATAAATATAAAATTTAATTTAAAATAAAATATATTTGAGCAATATCAACAATACCCGAGTTGTTAATCAAGATTACAGATTATATTTCCCCAAGTGAAATTTTGTCAAGATTCCTGCTGTGACATAAAACAATAATTCACTCAGTCACCAAGTGAAATTAATGTTCGCTTAATATAGCGAATATACTATGAACAGGAATCTTGATGTTTACTGTACTCACTGAATGTCTATTTCTACTGTTACAGTGCTAGAATTTGTAGTAGATCCAGTCTCTCCAGATCACGCGTACAGTCGGAAATCTCCAGCCAGAAAATCAAAATTGTCGTCCAAAGATGAAAATGTTTCAATAAAAGAGGATGCTGCAGGGACAGGTAATTCATTAGTGTTCTCAGGTAATTCATTACGAAGTTTCGAGAATATGGACCACAAGACTTGGGGTGCGTTCAATGACACAAGGGCTTGTAAGCTGCTTACTAAACTAGGCATTGTTTTAAGAGTTGTACAGGAAACCAGTTTAGCTAATTACTCGGCCCTGTGCTGATTGAACGCACTCCTGGTCCGGTTCCAGGGATAGATCTAGCCATACTTTTAAAATTGGTGTACAGACAGGTGTGCAAGTTCTGATCATACACACAATGTCAACCTTCAGTCCTGTTGAGTTCTAGTTCCATGTATTTTCCCTTTTCCAGAGACATCTGAAGTTGCAGGCATTTCTACTAGTTTCAGTTTCTCTGAACCAATGTCTTTGGATCCAGAACTACAAGGTATACAAACGTCTGGATACGATTTCATGTTTTCTTTACAAATACCCAGAAAGATTTCATAACCCCTGCGCCTGGTGTTGCATTGCTCACCTGTATGTAAAACTAACTTTAAATAGCCTGGGTTAGTTTTCATTTCAATCCCTGACTATCACTTACATTATTTGTCACCTTCTACAATGCATTTTAGAAGTCATGTTTAAGAAAGAGAGTCAAATTTGGAAGTTTTGTGTATTGGGGAAACACTGGTGTTGTATTGTCACTGTTACTTGCTATAGCACGACTGGCCGAGTCCGGCACCCCGGGAAAGTCCTTCATCTTCTCGCCACCCATTCTGAGAACACGATCACATGCACTGCCCAGCCACAGCGAGGGTGAACCAGACTCCGCAGACTCTGCAGCCTCCAAGATGTCCGACATTGATCCGAAAACAGAACGTCCACACAAATGCAGGAATAGAAAGATAGTGAGAAAGGCAAAGTATGTAATATGCTAAAATCACTCCTCATATATATGTGAAATAATCTTGAAAGTGACTCTAAACACCAATTTTAAAAAATAATAATAATAATAATCTTGAATGTATACTGAAATTCCTTCAAGTACTGCTGTTTTGTATCAATAATCCAAGAGATAATGCAAGATGCAACAGACTATTGCAAAAAGGTATTAATGATTATTTCTTTTGATGCTTACAACAAAAAACACACGTACCAACTGTTTTAGGCTTATATGAGATAACACTGAGATGCTAATCTTCATGGCTTTGTCTTCGTTTCAGTCCCAAGAAGAAGCCAGTACTTGAGGTACCACACTGCTCCCCTAGTGATAGTCCTATAAACTTTATCAGTGGCGCGTCCGAACGTCGCGTCACACGAGCTATGGACAAGGGCAGCGACTCTGCCGACTCAGTAGTCTCCGTTCCTGCCATCACAAAAAGAAAAACACGGAAACGAACTGCTAGGTTATTCTGAAGAGTATGCTATGTGTTGTTACTGATTTAGTCTTCACATATGGGTATTTTCGATGCAACAAATAGCAAATCTTAGTTGAAGGGTATGCTAGATATTTCTTAAGTGTATGCTAGGTAATTCTGAAGAAAGCTAGGTTCTACTGAAACATCAGTGTTCAAATGTAAAGGGGGACTGGGAGTCGTTTGAAAATCTGCAATGTTAAAGGTATCTCTGTGACCCCCTGAAAACTAAAGATTTGACCTCCATTAATATTGGGCCTATGGAGAATGACTCCCTTATTATTTTCTTAATTTCGAACACAGAACATGCTAGGTTATTCTGAAGTGTATGTTAGGTTATTCTGAAGTGTATGTTAGGTTATGCTGATATAGTTATCACGTACGGGTAAAATATTTCTGATGCAATGAATAACACAAAATTGAATCAATATACTGAAGTGTATGCTAGGTTATGCTGAAGTGTATGCTAGGTTATGCTGAAGTGTGCTAGGTTATACTGATGTAGTCATCACGTATGGGTAAAATATTTCCAATGCAACGAATATTAAACACAAAATTCAATCAATCAATATACTGACATGTGTGGTAGGTTATGCTGAAACATGCAAGATTATGATGAATGGTATCCTGGATAATTCTGAGGTTCTACTGAAACATGCTAGGTTATTCTGAAGTGTATGCTAGATTACGCTGAAGTGTATGCAAGGATATGTTAGGTTATACCAATGTCCATACTAACTATGCTATAATACATATACTTTGCTCAGAATAAAGTGAAATTGAATTTGTGTGTAAAATGTGTGGATTTTTAACATAATGAATTGTTTAAATTATTTCTATGTATGTACATTTGTGTCTGTATTCCAATATCTTATTCTCTTGTATCTGTAATCATGATAATGAAAGGCTTATGACCTGTTAAATTTAGAATTCTTTCATTTGGCATCATTGTTGTATAAATTGATAAACACAGAATCTTTTACCATGAATCTCTCATTGTTATCCAAGATGAAGCATGCTCTGATAAGCATGGAATTCTTAAATAAGAAACTACTCTTTGTTATGCATGTGCAAATTAAAGTGACAGGCTTATGACTTGTTGAAATAGATTTTGTAAATATGAAACTCCGATATATCTATCTGTAATCATTCTAATGAACGGTTTTATCATGACCAAATGGATACAAAATTCTCAAGTGTGAGGTTATTTTATTGTGTTGAATACAATAATACTAATGAAAGATTTGTAACCTGGAACAATATGCAGTTTGTACATGTGCAAGTTGTGTTGTTATGATCAGTGTGTATGTATTGATGAATGTGAGACAAATACTGTTGATCAAGTGGGTAAGAAGCTTATTTGATGTTATACAGTGCTTTCTATACTATGCCAGCAAATCGTATTTGTTTCAGTAATAACCAGTTGGTGCCCATGAATCAGGTGAGATAACTGTAGTATGTATCTGGGATTCAGACTAATATTCTAAGTCAAGACAACAAAGTAGCAAAAGCAACAAAGATGTTGCCCACAGTGCAATTTAACTTGCACCAGTACGTCGGACATATGTTAGTCTAGAGTCCTGTGTATATGTAGACAGTGCGCCCCGTCACGGAAAAACACTTGGATCTGTAATATACCAATTGGAATTGGAACTCGAGCCTTCTGGTATACTTGGGTCTCATCTGTATGAATAAATGTTGACGTGATGTGCAGCATGTGTGTTGTAGGTACCTATTGGGTCTTCCAAGTTACTTGTAGCTGGATGAAACATTGTGAATGTTAAAAATGCTTGTTGATTGTTGTATACAACTGTTTGGAAACTGGTGTATTTTTTTTGTATAAAAAAATACTGGTGAACATTATGGTGGAAGTTGAACACAACCACCTGTTTGAATAAACATGAATGTACACTCAACTTGCTCTTGTTGTGAGATGCTACAGATAGATGTTAGAAAGTTGTCCCCTTTTTGTTTTGTTTTGTAGATGATGACATCTAGCCTGTGGATTAGTTACCGGTATATACAGCTGTACTGTAAATCATGAAATTAATGCGTCACTAATTTAATGCGACCTCTAGATTTTAGACATAAATGTGACACCAATAAAATTCATGTTTTTCATCAGTCTTACCTTTAATGCGCAGCAATTAAATGCGACAATACGGCTGTCGCATTTTTCGCATTAATATTCTGCTCACGTTAATTTCATGATTTACAGTATTCTGCTTTATTTAGAGTTTTCCAACCAATTGTATCCAAGTTATTTTGCATCTTCAACAAATTCAATGACGATAACTTACTGCTCAAAAGCATTCCAATAGTATACTGATAGAAACATTTAAAGGAATGCATGTATTGTAACATGTCATTGTTGCTAAGCGGTTTTATAACCCCCAATATAATTATTATGCCCAAATTTCACAGTAAACTTTCTTTGCTCGTGTAGAACATGATACAATGAATAAATTACCCATATATCACAATGTGATCTTTATTAAAGGTAAATGTGAAACTTATTCTGAGAAATAACGCCTGATTTTAAGTAAAAGATTGCAGGCTATTTGTACATTTGTACATCTCAATATCCTTGACGAACAGTTTGCATCTCTAAGAGAGGAATGGCGCAGTAGTTCACGACAAATGGATAACCATGGTCTGCAGTATTCCAAGAAGGTCTGCAGCCATTACTAAACACATGGGGTACACACTAGATACACACAATTTCTATTTGTTGTATCAATTTTATAAAATGCTGTTTACTACAAAACAATATGTTCCCTTATTTGTTTTCTTTCAGTATCTATACTGAATAAGTTCCAAATTCGAGAAATTATCCTGTTTGACTTGTTGACATGTATAGCAACTTGTTATATTGATATTACCCATGAAATCATACTATTAACCTGCAATTTTGGACTTAGTCAGGTATCATTTCTAAGAATAACACAGTTTCAAATTCACCTTTAGTAAGGATCACATTTTGATACATGGGTAATTTATTCATTGTATCATGTTCTACAGAGCAAAGAAAGATTATTGTTAAATTTTGGCATATTTGTTCTATTTGAAAACTTAGCAACAATGTTGTATTACAATACATGCGTTCCTTTAAATTTGTCCAGCAATATATCTTCACCAAACTCTGTACTATGCTCATTATGCTGGGTGGAAAAGCTTGTAAAAACTTGTCGATCGCTTGGGAACCAATGGACCGATGTATTGTTCAAACACTGTTCGAGACATCACCACATCCAGCATTACATCACAATTTCTATGTGTTTTCTGTACTCTGTTTTAATAAATTATTTTCAACATTGGTAGTCCTATTCAGTCACATTTAAACATTTATTTTCTATTTGTCATACACATTTACACACCACAACAAGTTATTACTTTGTGAAATGACAGAATGAATATTCAGAATATCTGAAATCTTCCCATGAAAATCACAACCCATATTGTTATTGCCAAATTGTCTACAATACATAAATAAGAAATCACAGTCCAATGAAGAGCTTGCAATAAATAAAATCACTTAAAGCAGATGCATATTATGTTTACGTAGTCCACACCAAGGTAATTGTTTGTGTAGTGGCCTCTAGTCATCATTCAGTAGAAGCCAGAGGGGGAATGCCAGCTGGGATCAACATTGATAAATTACCAGGATCACATTTCATAGAACAATTGTATGCTACAATATTGCTCGTTGACCCTAGAATGAAGAGAACAATCATTGTGATGTCTCATTTTTCTCACTATTCTGCACATGTAAGAAATAGCATTTTCTTCAATGATCACTCATCGCAAATGTGCGGAAGATTCCCGCAGCAACGTTAAACTCCATAGTCACTCAATGATCAATATGAATCACATAAATAAAGACATTGTTCTCTTGAACAAATATTCATCTGTTATTCAATATTTTAGTATTGAAAAAAACCCACAATCTTTAGGAAAATACATTAACATTTTCACTATTGTAAAAATATCAAACAATAGCAAAACATCGAACATGTCATCACTTCATAAATTGGTAGATCATATATCAATATTTGTTGAGTTTGATATTGTACATTTTCAAGTTTGTTCTAGATACAGATGTTGCCAAACGTTGAGCATCATGTTGGCAATAACGGAACAAATATCAAAATTTAGAATGAAATATGATTTAGTCATCACCAGCAGATAACATTCCAAACTTCCTGTACCTATAGGGAGCCTCGGGATGTTTGCGCATGTGCCAGTTCATAGCATTCCTCTGTCTGCATCTGTACTCGCAGAAATCGCACTTGAGCGGTTTCTCATCCTTGTGAATGAGCAGATGCACCTTGAGATGTCTCTCTGCTGCAAACTCCTTGCAGCACCCAGGCCACGAGCACTGATACGCACGGATGTTGAAGTGCTTGACTCGAATGTGTTCATGGAGGTGGAACTTCTTCATGAATTTCTTCTTGCAATCGTCGTAGTCGCATGTGTAGTCCTTCTTGTTGTGGAACTCCTTCACATGCTCTTCCAGGTCGTCCTCGTCGAAGCTCATCACGGGACAGTCGTCCAAAATGCACCTGACGGTCTTCGTGGAGTGGGTCTGTTTGTGGGTGGCCAGACTCCTCTCAGTGAAGAACATCTTTCCACACTTGTCACAGGAGTAGTCGACGCCGACGTTCTCGTCACCGTGAGATTCACGTCGATGCTCGCAGTAGTCGGAGAAGGTCTTGAACTGTTGGCTGCAGAGGTCACACTGATAGGACTTCCTCTTCAGCTGAAGAGCTGCCGTCAAGGACAAACTACTCTTGTGACTTTCGCTGCATCGTTCACATTGGAAGTTCTGTGGGGTGTCGACATCTTCGCCCATCTTGGTCTGATGATAGCTGTAGTACTCCAAGCCACAGGTCATACAGAAGAACTTGGCAGGGATGTGCTGCTGCTTGTGGGCAAGCTTATCCTCGGCAGGGACAATTTCATTACAGACTTTGCAGTGATACAGTTCGTGGAACATGTTCTTAGACAGAGGCGAGTCTTCAACAGTGGACGTTGGGGACACGGCCATTCTGTCTGTAGATGTTTCTGTCTGCAATCCAGAAAATCCTGGATCAATATTGTCATTTGAGAAGGAATCACCGACTTCCATTTCAACTGGAGGACCACCAGGCTGTGCTTGAGCTGGTTCATCAACAAGTGTCTTCTTTCTCGAGTCTCGTGGTCTAATCCTGAATGTTGTGCAGATGAAGTTGTCACCAGACTTGAGAACATTGACAGACTGACGTTTCCTTGGCTTGATATTGATGAGTGATTTTGAAGACAGAAGCATTTCTTGGAACATGGAACCATTAGAATCTGTGTTTATTGTATCCTGTACTGATGTATCGTCGACGTGAAGTGCTGAAGGAGCGGTCTGTGAAGGCACAACTTCTGGATGCAAGTTTGACGTATCTTTCAAATCAAACACAATCTGCACTTCCTTGGACGGGTTCACCTCTGAGGAAGATGCTTCAGCTCCAATACTGTGAGTGTTCAATATGGACAGCATGGACCCGTCAGCAGACACTGAGGCAGACTGATTCACCTGACTGGAGTTGTGATACTTCTTGGACTTCTTCTCTGACAGGAGATGAGACAGTACGGGCAACTTGGGAGGTCGACCTCTCTTTCTGACTGGCTTCCCCAGAGCAGATATGGTGGCGTTTGGATACACCATCATGACAGACTGTGTTGTGGACGGAGACGGACCTGGAGGTGCTGGTGATGAAAAAGCTCCAGATGAGTTGCTGGAGACGACGTTTGCGGACGGAGGAGTCTGTCGTTGGACGGAAGACATCGGGGGATGGTGAGCCTTTGTTCGGGATCTTCGACTCCAGGGTAACTTCAAGATGCTCGTGTAGACTCCAGGGAAAATGGTATTTTCAGATATGATCTTCATTTCATTTGATTTCTCGGGTTTGTTTGCCTTGGTCCTTTTGTTAATTGATCCGGGTTTTCTCCCCCTTCTGGCAGGAACATGCTGCTGAGTCTGGGCCGGTGGTGGAGGTTGTGGTTGTGGAGGCTGTGGTTGTGGGACGGCCGCCGGTGCCTGTGTTACGGCTACAGACGTCACCGGCTGTGAGATAGCTGTCATGGGAACTGCAGACATATTCCCACCAACTGCTTGAATTATTGCAAAAATACTGCCCGGTTGTGCATACGTCTGTCCGTCGATACTTACAGCCGTCATGACGCTTTTCTCGCCATCCACGGCAGTTACGGTAGGAAGATGCATCGACATCTGCACTGGCATCATGACATTGCAGTCTCTTTTCTCACTGCCCGTGGCGGAGGTCTCGTGACCAGGCAAAGCAGACGACATCACGAGATTGCAGTGAGCTGGCATGTTGGAAGCCATGACCATGCCCTGGGTGCAGATTGGAGTGAGGTGAAGGTTGGTGGACATTAGTGAGGGTTCCTGTACACCGCCGGACACACACGCCAATCCAGGAGAACCTCCAGAAGTTGCTTCACTGACCATCCTTATTTGAAGGCGACTTGATGCCATCATGTCCTTATCCACGGTTGTACGGATGATTGGAGAGTTGTGTTCGGATTTGATGACAAGGGACAAGTCCAGAGGCTGGTCCTCTGTGTCTCGCCTTTGTTTGATTGGGCTCTCACAGCTGGTGTCCCGTAATGGTGACCTCTGCTGAACTTCTACGATGTCACAAACATTGTTGTTCTTGGATGGCTGTCTCATCACCTGCTTGTCGTCCAGGACAGGTTTCTGGTCGTCTTGCTCGGTCTGTGGCTGCTGCCATGATGACCGAGAAGGATCCCTGTAGAACAGATAAATTAGTTTTACGTTAATAATGTGGCATTTGTTCTAGTTTTAGTAATAGTATTATAATAATGTATGTGGTCGTTGCATTCATGGAAAGGTATATCACCTTTTGTTGTTTTCTGGTAACTGTAGTAAGGTGGTCATCAAAGGACACTATTTTTTTCTAAATTATTGGACAGACGCAGACTTAAAATATTCCCTAAATAATTCCATTATTTTGTTTTACTAAAGGTAGTCCTTGATCAGGTTCTTTACATATCTATGGTAGTCTTTGAGGTCATTTAATTACATAAGGTAGTGCTTAATAATGTTCAATATTTAAACACAGTAGTTCTTTAGAAAGTTTTCTATTTATTTACAGTAGTTCTTCAGAAGGTTCTTTATTTAAACACGGTATTTCTTTAGGTTTTCTATTTACTTACGGAAGTTCTTCCGAAGGTTCTTTCTTTACATACGGTGGTTCTTTATAAGGTTCTTTTCTACATAATATGGTACATAGTCCTTTATAAGGTCCCTTACTTAATCATGGTTAGGCCTTCATGTTATTTACTTACTTAAATGATAGTGTCATCGCGTAGTGAGTGAAATATTTGATTACTCTATAGTATAAGTGTGTATTTTGTTTACTTACTTAATTACTTACAGTGGTCTGAGAAGGTTATTTACTTATAGCCTACTTATAAATTACTTACTTATAGTAGTCTTTTAGCAGGTTCCTCATCAGTGCAGAAGTGTCCAACTGCGTCATGTGCTTGAGCTGCTCAAAGTCCTTGAAGATGTCTGCTGGTATCTCTATAGCGGGTCCAGAGCCTGACCCGGGGACGATGTTCCCCGGAACTGAAACCGAGACAATCGGCACAGGAACCGACCCAGAGACTATATGCCCAGGAACCGACCCAGAGACCGTGGGTCCAGGAATCGACCCAGAAATTATGGTTCCAGGAATCGACTCGGTAACCGTAGATCCAGGGACAGAATCAGAAAGGGTGAGCACAGGAACAGATCCGGTAACAATGGATCCTGTGACGGGCCCAGGGGCAGAGGACCTGGGATCGCCGTCATCGTCACACGACTGGAAATAAACATCAAGAATACATGTAGTTAATGTTAGCGTAATTTAACATTCGGGAACTGTTTAAGTAATACCTTAAAATATAATAATGATAATAGTAATATATGTACTAGAAGTATTTCTTGTCTTGTTTATTATTATGTCATGCTATTGTGGTTTTGTCACCTATGGGAGAACTATTCCCGTTGTGACGTCAGACTGTAATTCACTTTCTCTTTTGTGTGTGTGTGTGTGTGTGTGTGTGTGTGTGTGTGTGTGTGTGTGTGTGTGTGTGTTTATGTGTGGAGATCTGACAATTCGTGTTTGTTTATATTTTATTCACAATGAAAAGGATTGGATACAAGTAACATCAACATGGAACTTATATATGTTCTGTCCATAACTATGTATTACTTTATTGTGTGTAGCCTATATGCACATTACTTATATATGTAAACTAACGCACAGTAGCGAATTTAGTAATGTGCATATATAGGGCTACATAATCAAGTAAAACATTTCTCCCCAATCCTTTCCTCACGAATAAACCGCTAAAATCAAAATCAAGAACACAGAAATGTCGCTATAGCTATATAGTATAAGCATATATTAATTGTTACCAATATCTGAATATGCATGCCTACTAGTTTTCTCACGATGTTAATTATGGCAATCCAAGGTATCCTAAATCAAATGTTTTATTGACAAGTACACGTATATGGTCGAAACTCTGCATTATACGTATCCGTCTCCCGTACAAATCGTGAAGTAATAATATATACTACAACGAACGTTCGTCTATCTAACCTACAAGAGAACAAATTGCGCGAATAAAAATAGAATATGCACGCAGAGATAGGAAAGGTAAGCATTCCGATGTTATATGATGAAATGAGCTCCAAGACCCCAGTTTTCCTTATAAGGAATTGCAAAGTTCCGTGTTAGCTCGCTCTGTTCCTTTATACACATGCTGCGCACGTGACAACGGGCATCAAAGAACCATTCTATCAGTGCCCCTGATAGATAGTTGTACAGAGACGTTATATAAAGTTTGCACCGTTTGAACACTCGTTGCATATGTGCGTATTTGACGTGACCTGGCACATTTACATAATGCAGTGTTCTGTGAGTGTTCCATGTGCTGCCTGCCGTGATCGCAATACTACGTCATAGGGAGGTTCTCAACGCTAACCCTTCATGCTGTGCTGGTCCCTGCGATTCCTATTATCGCTAGAATTAGGGGCTGGTTTTATAACTATTCGTGGTGTAAGTTTACGTAATGTGGTTAGTCCTCTTATAAATTAAGTTTCTCTACACAGTTGTGTCTAAGTTCTGTCCATCTTTGTCCACCGCGTTATACTAGTAGATTACTACCATGTGTGTCCAAAACAACACGAGTATGTAAACAACATGTCATTGTAGTAGCATGCATGGCCACGAGGTTTAGTTTCCGTCGTAGAGACTGTTGTAACTTGTAAGGTGTAGGGTTTACCAGTGGCATGTGATTTAACGTATAGGATATGATGTTGTGCTGTCACTGTGTAGCAATTAAAATTGTACACTGCATGGTAACCAAAGGTATTGTCATGAGACGGTTGCCCAAGAATAGAACGTAAATATGTGCATGTGTAGAGTATAGAAGAGGGCGAGAGAGAGAGAGAGAGAGAGAGAGAGAGAGAGAGAGAGAGAGAGAGAGAGAGAGAGAG
>JAUTBV010035558.1:16175-33672 GCA_032361325.1 Lepetodrilus fucensis | reverse complement strand
TGATATCAGTCAGGTATGTGTGATATCAGTCAGGAATGTGTAATATCAATCAAGAATGTGTGATATCAATGAGAAATGTGTGATATCGGTCAGGAATATGTGATATCAGTCAGGTATATGTGATATCCTGTCAGGAATGTGTGATATCAGTCAGGAATATGTGGTACCAGTCAGGAATGTGCTAAATTAATCAGGAATGTGTGATATCAATCAGGAATATATGATACGGTCACAGAACAGTTTACTCTTGACACTAACAGCTGAACCTCAAAGATAAAATAATATATTTTAAAATTAAGATTAGAAACAACACTTATATCATGCCGTTATTATGCTGGTAGTACATTGGTAATGCCCTGGTAACATCTGGGTAACATACTCATAACATATTGGTATGATGCTGGTAGTACATTGACAATGCCTGGTAACATCTGTATTAAATACTGGTAACATACTCATAACATCTTGATTTGATGCTGGTAGCTAAGTACATTGACAACACACAGCTAACATTGGTAGATAATTGGAAACATCTTGGTAACATACATTTACTGGTAGCATGCTGGTAACATGCTCATAGAATTGCAACATATTAGTATCACAAAAGCCTAAATAAATGTGCAAAACATAAAACAACAGCTAAATTAATTATTAACTATACATTCATTTTAGTTATCCCCAGAGGTCTTGTAAAATGAGTCGTGAAGATTGAACAAGACATGTAGGCTTTATTCATACTGACATCAGCATTTTCCCCTGTGGCAATCACTGTGGCAATCACTGTGACAACACGGTGACGGCACGCTGACAGTCGACACACTGATCCACACTTGGTCGTCAAGACAACATTCAAGACATTTGCTTTTGTTTGTGTGTTAAACACCATGGCGATAACAAAACGAGATGTCAAGCACTTCAATGTTGTGTTCCATCGCAGATACAGCGACACTGAAAACAGGTCGGAACCTATTTATATCTACACTTTTAGACAATAATTAATTGATTTTGTTAATATTAATAGTAGTTTTACCGGTAGCTGGTTAATTCAACAAGCCAACAAAACCAATAATTGTAATGGCGTAATAAAAAACTGATCGTAGAATGACTCCATTTTTAGTAGCTTCCCAAGCCACACGCACTGCATGGAGCGACATTGATTTTAGCACAGTTTTGTGATGGCCACATAATAAGGCTCTAATCACTTTATTGATCGCTAAAGCACGACAGTCTCATCTCATTACTTATCTTCAATTAACTTTCCATTTGGCTGGCAACCACGCGGACCCGAGCATTCCGGTCATCGATACATCATGCAACCACAGTTCCCTCTGATGGAGATACAAGCACAGAGGAGACAACTGATCCACATGTATATGGCACTAACAATAGCCATTACCTTCTTCTTGTACCTTTGCCAGTTTTGGGCAGAATGGTGAAATCCCGCCGAGGGAACGCGATATGGCTTAAAAGCATTTTTCATTTTACTTCTTGCAGTTGGGCTGGTTTTCATCACATTGTTGCTAACCTGAGAAGATTCATTTTCTGGTGTACTATTAACAAGACATGATCAGCAATTTATCAAAAATTGATTTTCTAAAATGGTTCTGCGATGGCTATTTGAGCCTAACGCCAATTAACGATGGCTACATGCCTTCCAGTCTCCATCTTCTTTCCTCCGATGGTTTCAGATGGCGTTTCAGATGGCGTCTAGCTTCTAACTTTAGATCACCCTTGGAATATATCATCAAAAATTAATCATAGTTGTCAAAGTTAATCTAAATTTATAAAACTAGCCTTGTAAACATCAAATGACATTCTATTTATGAAGAAAATGGAGGCTGGGTGGGTGGGGGGGGGGGGGCAGAGCGAGTGGATATTGAGAATGGTGGATCACGAGTTTGTCATTGGTGCAGTGGCGATAGGGGGCTACAGTGGAAGGTTTGATAGGATATTGGTGGCTATAGGGGAGAGTTGGAAAGTGAAGGGTGGGTATAACAGGAAGTGGTACTCTATGGTACATCTCTTATAGCCACTCATCTGAGTGGCTATAAGAGATGTACCATAGAGTACATGTAGCTGCTATAGGAGAGAATGGCGGCTATAACAATAATAACTAATAATAGTAATAATATTAATAATAAATAATAATAATAAAAAATAAAAAATAAAAAAATAAAAATAAATACTACTACTACTACTACTAATAATAATAATGAGTGTATTTATATTGCACTAAATACAATCTATCCAACTCTATAAGAGATGGGTGGCTATGGAATACTGGCTAAACAGGAAGTGGTGGTCATATAGGTGGTGGTTATAGAAGGGTGGCAATATGAAAGTACTAGGGAGTACTAGTTATAGGGAATGTATGACTTTTGAACAATAAACCTCAATAACCCACATAAGCACACTGTAGTAAAACAACCAAAATACCAACACAAACAGCATCCAGCTGTTCCATCTATCGATGATAAACTATCATATCTGCAAACAGATACAACTGAGGATCGACAAACAGGAAGTGACTAAACCTTCCCACTTCATTAGGCATGACCGCTTTCAAACGTAATCTTGTTAGCGGCAGGAAGGCATGGCAAACAGTTGGGGAGTTGCACGACTCTAATGTCATGCCAGTCAGGAGTTGCACGACTCTAATGCCACGCTAGTCAGGGAGTTGCACGACTCCAACGCCACGCTAGTCAGGGAGTTGCACGACTCTAACGCCACGCCTAACCAGACTGATAGCCCACAGAGACTACTGCATAATCAATAAGTCTTCCCACTCACAAAACATCATTTTACTTGGTGTTTTTATACCATTCCACTCCACTTCAAATGAAAGTTGATGCTAAAAAAAAAAAGCCAGTCCAATGATGCAACGGAATGATCGATACGAGTCTCACATCTGAGTTTGGTTTGACCGTCCGTCTGACTTACAGCTCCAGACTTCAGGAACGAGTCACCGGAATGTCAGATATATGTCAGATACGGTGGCAGATGGCAGACAACAATAAAGTCCAAGAGGAAGTCTTCCAATAATTCTCTATGCGGATCTTATATTATTCCCGTTCAGGATCCTTGGTATCGTTTCACGAAGCTCTCACATCCACTAAGAGAGCATATAGTAGAGCAGCAGACTGGCAAAAAATCCTTTAGTTTTCAAGATGGTGCAACCAGCATTAAAACATTTGCTATCGTATATCAAAATGTTCATCTGAAAACCAATGATGACATTGCACTCTCGTAGTCGTCTGCGAGAACGATGGATACGAAAGAAAGCGTGATGGTCGCTCGGTTGGATATGAGAGCTTTATGAAGCATGTCCAGGATTGAGTATTGATGAACTCTGCTGATGACTGCTGGCTGAAGCTTCTCTGTGATGTCACGCCAAAACACAGACATGGATGCAATGTGTGTCTAGTACTGCAACATCTTCATTAAGACACATACTTATACTACTGGTATGGGAGAACTGGCTACACGTGACACGACTGCTGAGGGAGAACTTCCAGTACAGCAGGGTTGAGAGGCTCCATGAGGAAGAGAGAGAGAGGAGTAGGGGGGTGTGTGTGGGGGGGGGGGGGGGAAGAGCAGGGGGAGGATGAAGAGAGAGGGGAGAGAGGATCTTAAATGAAGAAAAGTAGAGAGAAAGATAGATTGTGTGTCATAAAACACCATGGAAACCAATTTTATCTTCTTAAAACTAAATTCATTTATATCAAGTAACATGTTCTATGGTTGCCTTTTCCATCCCAAGCATATTTCAAAGGCTACCTGAACAATATTAATGAATATTTCAAGATTAGAACCCATTATTATTCTAATATCCTGAAGCCGCTGAAATGTAGTTGTAGTATAGAGATTGATCTGAAGATAGCAACGCATTACCCAGTTTCCAGCCTACATCGGGTTTTGTCTTGATGGGAGCTTGATGACATGTTCTGCAGTAAGTTCAATGATCTGGCAGCAGTCAGCTGATACTGGGAGGACAGCCTACAGCAACCAGGTGTTACAGTGAGACCCACAAACAATAGCTGCAGATTAACCAATGCACACACACACACAAGCAATCATACACACTCTAATTAGACACACACACACAGACAGAAAGAGGAAGAGAGAGAAAGAGAGAGTGAGAGAGAGGGGGGAGGGAAGGGAGAGAGGGATGGCGAGAGGGTGAGAGAGATAGAGGGAGAGAGGGAAGGGAGAGAGGAAAGTGGGAGAGAGACGGAAAGTGAAAGAAAGAGAGAGGGAGAGGGAGGAGAGAGAGAGAGAGAGAGAGAGAGAAAGAGAGAGAGAGAGAGAGAGAGAGAGAGAGAGGGAGGGAGGGAGAGGGGAGAGAGCAACAGAAAGATAGTGAGAGAGACAGAAAGAGAAAGAGGAGTGAGTGAATATAGAGTTTAACGTCGCTGCGGGAATCTTTCACCCATTTGCGACGAGAGAAAGAGGAGAGAGAGAGAGATAAAGAGAGAGATGGAGAGAAGGAGAGAGGAGAGGAGAGGAAGACAAAGAGACGAACATGCACAAACAAATACACACACGCAAACAAACACAAACACACATACAAACAAACAAACACAAACATGCATCATGTCACATTGCGCCCCAAGTTTAGTTCTCTGCATAATGAATGTCATTGCAGACATACTACCCCCTTGGGGAACTCTCCTTCAAGAACGTCATTATCTTTTTGTCCTTTGACATACAACGACTGTTACATCCCAGCCGAGTCGCAATAAACTGATACAGTTTCTGCAGGTACATAAATAATGCACTGACCTTTATTTCCAATTGCAATGATGCATGACCAGAGAACCGGCAATGTGGGAGTCATAATGTGCATGTTAGGTTGCCATGGATTCCTTTCTAAATGTTCAAAAAAAATCTACGCAACAAATATATTTTGTACATAAAATTATGCTACACCAGTTCAGAATAACATTACAGCTAATTACGGAGTCAATACAATGGCAACTGACCTGTCAATTTTCAAATCCATTTTACACATCCCCCAGTGACGCGATAATAAAGCAAAATGCTATTTCTGACGATTGCATTGACGTAAGGTGGTCAATTCTAACATTAACGCAGTCAGCTTGGACGCAAATTAGCATCTATTTCTGGCATGGTCTGCTGAGTACAACCACCGGTAAGTACGACCAATTGCGACCAAATGGATTCCTTCTAGAACAACAACAATGCATCCTATTGTCTCTCTGTAAAACTTGTGACATGGTTTCATAACAGCCTGGACGCACGTAACCAACAAATACCACCCACTGCCTACATACGCAATTACAGTCAATGAGAAAAATGGACATACGATCTCCAAAGCGATGCTGTTACATAAGTTCAGCCGTGTGACATAAGATGCCCCTACTGGTATTGGCCAGAGGGGTTATAACCCTTTTGTCTCCATTGGTAGAGTAATTGGACTCGCAAATCCAGCAACTCGGGTTCGAATCCCAGGATCGGCAAGGTCCTTGGTTATACAAGAATAATCTCACCATCCAAGAAATTAATGCTTAAACCTGGACTAATAAAACTTTCTTCAGTTTGGAGAGTCGCAATTAGTATTAACAGATTTGATTTGCAGCATCGTGGTGAACGCTTGAGATAGTATTCCACTTTGCTTTATAGTACCACTTAGCAAAGTGGAAGATAATCCGGTTGGGAACACAAGATGAGTTTGTGTTACAAGGTGCATTATGAGTTAATTGATAATATAACACATTTACATGAATACGTTATATTAAACGTCAGACTCAATTTGAATTAATTTAATGCACATCTGTGTACTCCCGATAGTTTGTGTACCAAAATTGCTTTCTGAAAAAAATATAGATTAATTATTAACCAAGTGTCTTTAGATATCATCTATATCCTGCACTTAGGAATAATCTTTGTATTAGACGAGCTTCAGCTAGAATACAAAAAATATCAGTTATTCGCTATATTTCAAATTAAATTGATGTAAGTTGATGTTGTTGTCTTCTAACGCTACTAGAACCGATGGAATGCAGTAGGGGGAACCACAAGGTTAAAACACCACGTAGTGTTATTGTCCACAGTAGGCCAGGAGGAGATGAAATGGGGTGAAGTTGGCCTACATTCCCGTCGCTCAATCAATGAACCTTCCACCTCGTCGATCTTGTGGCGAGGAATCAGACAAACATTAATTCAGCCTCATACTCGGCTCCTTACACCAACGGAGCCATCGATATCGCGATAACTTCGTTACGACCATAATCATATAGTATAATTGCCACATTTGCAGTAATGATCAGGAATAGACCCCGGACCTCGGTCATCCATTAATGATACGGTCAAATTGAAAGTCGGCAAGAGTGAAGTCGAAACAAGTCATTTAAAACTCTCACTTGAGGAGATAAAAAGAGGCGAGTTTCGTCCCAGGTTATTTCCGACGTAGCGGGCACTGTGGAGAGCTCAGTGGAGTGGCGGAGTGGAAGTCCCGAGTCCATTCCGCACAATCAGGTTACGGCCTCCGATAGAAATGTTCCTCCTGATAGCCAGGAATTAGCATGGAGCTTCCTCTCTCTCTCTCGTGATAGTGTCCATCCTAGTAATATACCACTCTACATGTAGAAATACTTCAACCATATCATATCATTACTACACTGTGCAATGTTATATCATTACTACACTGTGGAATATTATATCATTACTACACTGTGCAATGTTATATCATTACTACACTGTGGAATATTGTATCATTACTACACTGTGGAATATTGTATCATTACTACACTGTGGAATATTATATCATTACTACACTGTGGAATATTATATCATTACTACACTGTGTAATATCATATAATTAAACTGTGCAATATTGCATCATTTCTACACCCTGGAATATCATATCATTGCAATGCGCATATATATCGTATCATTACTTACTGTGGAATATCATATCATTACACTGTGCAATATTGTATCATTATTATACCATCAGAGAAAAAATGGATGTTAGATCATTGCTCCGAGATACAGTAGACTGTACAACAATTTCCAACAGAAATGAATCAATACAACTATGTAGTCATGTGAGATAAGATGTACATGCATGTAATTGGTAGGTTCAATGCAAAACAGTATTTATTATTGACAATATGCTTAAAATCTACATAAACATACCTTTAAGCGACAATACATTATGCATAGGTAAACTGGCAAACACCACTTATAATTTGACAGAAGAGTAAATCCCATAACACTCATACATCTGCAAGTCCTAGTTTTGAAATGGAACTTCTCTGCTTGAAGACAGACAAATGATTACATTTGTTTCACCGATCTCAGAAGATATGGATACATGCAGCTAGTAGCTAAGTAGGTTATATGGATTATTAACATTGAATGTGGGTGGATGGTTGTTTGTGGGACGGTTCTCATAAGATCAGATATACAGTATATCATATCTGGAAATAAATCATGAATTAAAATTTAATAGTATTTATGAGACCATAGTTCAAGTAAACTTCACGAACAAACTTCACGAACACTTCATGAACAAATGATACTTCATGAACTGTTCATGAAATTGTTCGTGATGTTGTTCATGAAACTTGTTCATGAACTCATTCATGAACTTGTTCATGAACTACAATTCTTACTTCATGAACACTTCATGAACTGTTCATGAACTGTTCATGAAGTATCACTTGTTCATGAAGTATTTTCGCCGGGGTATGTTTCCTGTATGTGTCTACTGGTGTTTGTCTGTGGTCAGTGTATATGTTTCCTGTATGTGTCTACTGGTATTTGTCTGTGGTCAGTGTATATGTTTCCTGTATGTGTCTGTTGCTGGCATTTGTATCCTGTATGTTTCTGCTGATATTAACCTTTTTTTTTTTTAAATCACTTCAGAAATAGAGCCCGTCCGCACGCCCGCAACGGGTTAATTTCAGCGAGGACGGGTAATGTTTTATCCTTGCACGCCTGCATGTCATGTTACATTTTGTTCGTTTTTCAAGATGTATATCATCGAGTGAAATTGCTGGAGTTTTATACACTGAGAACACTCTGGTTTTCAGGCGACGATTGTTGCCTGAGAACAAGCTTATTCTAACTCCCACTACAACTATTTTGAGAAAATAACAATTGAAGTAGTTTGTCTCCAGTATGTGTCTACTGGTGTTTGTCTATGGTCAGTGCCTACTCCATCCACTCCCATTGAAATTATTTTCCAATTTAACATCTTTCCAAAGGACATCCAATTTGTCAATTTACTTTTGTGACACTTATTAATTTTCAAGGTCACCATACGCTAAACAACACATTCCTATTTAAATATAGGAAGTGTATTCACCATTTTGTTACTAAGTCAGTGAATTTCTCACTTAGGTGATAGTCGGGGACAACAGGCTTCTTGGTGTTTACACCTTTCGTTGACACGGGTCCAGTTCGACCAAGAAGTCCTCGAGCATGTTATTGGTCACTGGCCTATTTAGACAATGTCATACTTCAGCAATATCATGAGTATTCCTTAGAAGGTGATTTGGCGCATTATTAGTCTCCATTATTATTGTATTGTTATTAAGATCAAAAGTTATATTTTTAATTTAGATCACTTGCACCAATTTACCATAATCTTAGTTGTCAATACTGACGTTCTGATTCACTAAATATTGCATCAGCCTAAATACCATGTGATCTGCAGAACCTTTGACTGGCTGTGTAATTTGTAATCTGTGTAACAAAAATGCATCAGAATTTGTCTATTTCCTCGTACAACTCATCCAATCATCTATCAGGTATTGAGAAGTCAACACACAAGCATCCAGACTGCGAGATGAACCCATATTTACGCAAGGAATAAGTTCGCCACATTCCTGTTTGACAATGCAGTGATCAAATATTGTTCTATTGTTTTATAAGTTTTCATGTCACCAGTATTTTTGGGGTTCCCCCAATTTCAGAAAGCACGAATTTGCAAACATTGCTTCAGAAATCTGACATTTCATATTAAATTTTACAGTTGGTCAATGGTAATGTTTCTTTGTGTTTTATTTGTAATGACGTTTTGTAGACAGTTGTCATGGGATCCGGATGTTGGTTCAGTTCGCGTATGATTTCCAGGACACACAGAAAACCTGCAGGAAAACCATCCAATGTGTTTCTAGCTCCCTTCAGCACATGTGAAATGTTTAATCAAAAAGTCTATCTCCGATCTGTATGTTATAACATATGCCAGTGTCTACCAGGGACACTTGCGGTAAACAGTAAATACCCCTAAAGTTAACACAACTACTGTGCAAATGTCTGTCTCTCGTCGGCCAGGAAATTCAAACTAACAACAGAAGAAAAGAAAAACTGGAAAAAACAACAAAGTGTTCCGATCCAGTAATTCTCGTTAAATTGAGTATTTGTGTCTAATTATTTTTTTCGTATTCTGGCGTGTCGTCCCACTTCCTTGACATTTTTCGTAATGAATTGTTTCGACATTCAGTTCATGGATTTGACGATTCAGCTTTTAGATATTCTCGGGGCAATATTCTAAATTTCTGGACGATCTTTGAACTAGGCCAAAGCTGCCTGAGCCTGGAAAACGGTGTGTCCAGCATCCATAATATGAAAGGGTTAAGGATCCAGGCTTTATGAAAGGGTTAAAGATCCAGACGTTATGAAAGGGTTAAAGATCCAGACTATGAAAGGGTTAAGGATCCAGACTTTATGAAAGGTTTGGGATCATCTCTTGGAATGTGGAAAAGTCAGGAATACAGCCATGCAACTTTGGTTGGAAAATCAGCTGTAAATCCTGAGAATTTGAGAAAGGCATGATACGGGTGGAGTAATACCAGAGGATAAAGAAGGGGTGAAGAGGCCATGGACTATAGTCAAACACTGCCACCTGGTGGCAACCTGTAGTGTCTTTTTCACCATTTTTGTTATCCAGGTTCTTGTCAGACCAATGCAATAGCTTGTGCAAATCTAACACAAAATCAATCAAATCTTTATTGCATTTGAGGCAGTTGGCATATATTGTGGCTTTAAGTTTCAATAGAGACTACAAGTAGGAAAGCTAACCAAGTAAAATTTTGAAAATTCATCTAGACATATGTAAATATTGCTATGTTTCTCACTCGGGGTCCCGCAGTGACGTTAAACTCCATATTCACTCACTCACTCTCACTCGGGGGAAGAAGTCGGAGAGCAACGTCAGAAACGTGCCGATTTATTGACTCCATTATCTTCCATGTCTCGATCAATAGGCTTGATATTTCTGGCCAGAACGCAAAAGGTAACAGGTTTGTCAGGTGCAAATACTGTTGTTACGGACAACCAGTAACTACACTTATCAGCGATTATTGAAAGTCATTTCAGTGATTATGTGACTGGAATATTGTTCTCAAAGACAAATTGATTGAGAAATTGATTTTGGTGTATATAAAATTGCCGTTTTTGTTATGTTCATTGTCTGTGGTGAGCTTATGCTGGTTGACTCCAGATATGTCTAATATTGCAAATGGTTTCCATCCCCTATAAAATAGTACACTTAATTGTGCGATTTATTGTTATTAGTGTCTCTCAATATGACTATGATCAATTAACACCAAAACCTTTTATATATCATGATCAGCAATAGTTTATGGGTTTTTATCATAATAACCACATTTTTTCAATATCTTCTCCATTGAAACCTTCAACCATTTACATTGCTGATTCTACTGACTACATTTTTATCATAATAAATCCAATCAACAAAGACCCATGTGTGGATTATAGGAAGTTGTCGACACATATACATCCACGTCTTTGGTGGTGTTGGGCGGGCTACAGAGCTGAGGTGTAAATACTTTGTCCTTGTGGGTCCACTGCTATGTTTAGACACACCCACCCCTGTCGCCTGGTACTGTACTGTAAAAACAGGCTGGCCACACTGACCACTGTGTTTGACCACGGACTGCAAGTGTGGAGCGGTCCTGCCATGCCACCACACATACGTGTGGTACCTGACTGAACCGCTGCTGGAGAAGAAACTGGCAGACTTGTTCTCACTACCAGGTGTGCTTCTTCAGCATTGACTTCAGCTTAAGACTTCAGCATAACACTTCAACATAACATATCTGTGATTGTAATTATTGTTTCAAGAATTTATTCATGTTTTTCAAGATGTCTGATTTTTTACAATTTTGTGTTATGTAATTAGATATTAGAAGCAGCATCTGTGTTACTCAGCAAACAGTTTCTGATTAATGTTCAATGAGACATTTTTCTCTCTCAAATAATAAAAAAGATTTTTTGTTATCCAACCCACTTAACAAACAAATCGCATCACTGTGATCTTCGATTGAATATCGCTGTCACATTCAAAACCTCTCTGCCAACACTGGGATCTGATTGGATAGCTTTATTCTCAGAACGTACCCCAAAGTCCATTGTAAATACATTCCTCTTGTTTACCCCAATCTCAGTTATTTCCCCTTACATTCAAAACTGTCAAAAAAAGCCACATCATTATTTCCTGTTATTTAATAACCTACACAAATACATGAAAGGCTGAACTATGCTGCAGGCCCCCGTTTCACGATGGTGTCCTAACTAGTTATGAACTCCTAACCCAAGTTATCACCTCCTAAAGTGTTTCACGACCATGTCACAAGTCATATCCCTTCTTAAATTGTCATCTAAGTTAGGAGGTGATATGCTGGGTCATAACTTTAGGAGCTCACAACTTTAGGAAGCCGCCTTGAAACGGGGGCCAGGTGTCATTTTCCCCCATACTATTGCATGACAAGCCAATTTGTAAATCGAGAACATCTAAGAAATGGATACTTGCGATTGATTTGGTATTTTTTTTACGTAACATCTCCGGGCATTGTCATTGTTATCAGCTCCACCACCAGAAGTGCACACCGTATTAATTAAATTTCAACATCGTTATTTCCAAGGTTACGGTGTCAGAGAAAGGTCAGAGTGTTAAGTAACGGTGCTTAGTGCCAACATGACATAGTGCGTCCTACAAATAGCATGACAATTATGTCTTCACTAATTGGACAAACACTTTGCAGGAACCTCTGCATGCAATGGAGATAAATTTGCAGGAAATAATTTATTGGATGAGAGGGGGGGGGGGGTTGTTAAGTTTACTTTAACCTTTGCCGAGCTAGGTTTACACTTCTCTGCTCTGGTGACATCTCTGGTTGTGTAATCCAGTGGAGAGAGGGTTAAAGGGTTACGGTTCTGTCTGGTGGAATCATAGCAATTGTTGTTCTAAGGGCAGAAGGGTTAATACGTTCATGTTAATGTAAGACTCTTGTCTAGACCAACAATACACACACAATATACATTATATATGCACTGGAAGGAAGAGATCCTATTTGTGTGGCGTAGATATGAAAGCTGGTCCGTGCATGCTGGATTCCTGAATTCAGCAAGATTCTGAATGTTCCATTCCTAAGAGAGCACAGATCTGGAATTGAGAGCACAGATCTGGAATTGATCGAGTGACTGGCTTGATTATTATCCCATCCTTCTGTCCATCATATTTACATTCTGTAGACATTGTAGTATTGGTTTCAGTGTGGTACGATTCGGTTGGTTTCAGTCCATTTCGGTCACATCTCGGTAAATGCTGGAAAGCTATATAGGTTCTACCACAGCTGGTTCCATGCTTCTCTATCTGTTCAGTCCCTCAAGCCCACTGACTGCCCACAGGCTGCCCACAGATTAGGGGCAGGGGGTATTGGTGCTACTAGTAACGGATCCATGTTACATTGTTAACATTCCACATGTAGCTAGTTGCCATCTGCCCCGATGCCAGTGTGTTTATCTGTACCTGCACCAGTGGTGCCCTGATCCTGGGCTAAAGGGCTCAGAGATCTAGTCATCTGGACACGATTTATGACAAGGGTAATTCGTGCAATTCCTTTTAAATGAGCTGCGAAGCTCCCCTGCTATTATATCTACCAGAGGAAATAGAGTATTGAGCTGGTAGGAGGAGGTGGGAAAGTTTTAGATAGCTTGAGGAAATCCTGCAGTCGTGGACATGGTAGAGGAGTTGGTATCTGTGGATTACTAGTATCTTGGCAGACTTTAGATAGTGGATTAAGCATGCATTTGTAAATGAAAGAATTTGTTAGGAAGGTACATGGATCATTGGTGAAGTTGGGATTTTAGTAACATTGTTGGTGAAATGGTGGGTAGAGGTTCAGATATTGGAAGATATTTTTGCTGCCATAGAAAATAACAATGAATTACTTAGACAACTGAAATATTTCTATTATAAATGTTCATGAAAAGGTGGTTTGAAGATTTATTTGAGAATTAATTCAAGTTTAATAAAACTCAAGAAATTGAATATTGTCTTGATTAAATGAAATAATATTGTATTATTTGCTCGAACTATTTATACAATGGGTATTTTTGGAGTTGGGGTTTAAAGTCACTTTTTAGAATCTTTCACTATATGAAACTATATTGTGAAACGAAAAAATAGACGACACATCTTTATGTCCATTTTCTTGTGCAATTCTCTTTATAATAATATATTCTATAGGATGGGATGATCAGTGAATATTTGCCAGATAATCTCTTCTCTTGCGGCATTGTTCAGGGATGTCATCCTATTGTTGCATGAGATCATGACAGCTCAAAGACCAGTTATTTTGTGGACATTTTCACATGTGAAAACTAGTTGGAATTGTTTGTTCATATCTTCACTGGACAATGGGGCCAACAGAAGAATAGCCTGCATATTTTCCCCTGCTCATTGTCATGGAATAAATAGAAAATGTTCTGCACTGGAAAATATTCACAAATAGAAATTGTTCCGTAATAGAAAATGTTCCCATAAGATTGAGTTAATCTAGGAAAAGCTGATGTTTACAGAAATGTCCCCAACATATTTTCTTTTCCATGCCACTTAAACTAGGCAATGATAAGTGACAAATTACTTTCTTTTCTTTTTTTGGCCATTAATTTTGGTCCCATGTGATATCCATACTGTAGTCTAATTTCTAGAAAATGTATTAAAGCTATGCCCAATAGAGACTGCCAACCTGTCAGTATGATTGATAACATTTAAAGATTGTTCTAGTTGTTTCCAATCAGTAACTAAAGCATATACCTCAGCTGGTTAGTTGAACTATGTTGTCTGTCATAGCGGTTGATGAAGTGTAATAAATTCCCAATTTACAGAAATTAATTATTTTAGTGTTTTAAAAAAAGACGATTTTTCAAAATATTTGGTGTGTAAGGAGTTGAGCCATACATGGAATCATTGCCATGCAATGTTTTAATCATCCTTGGTCTTGTCAGTACCAGCAGGTGCTCGCAGGTTTACTGCATCATTCAGCGCTACAGATGTTGCGGGTTTCCTCCTGCCCTAAACTGACAAGTCGTGATATTAGTGAAAGATTCTAGAAAGCGACTTTAAACCCCAATTCAAAAAAGAACATTAAAAAAAATGCAATGTTTTATACAGCATCTCTAGCTACCAAACAGATAAAGGGTTAAGTTTACATATTTTACAAACCTGGACAAGATAAATGTTGACAGAGTTAACCTTCTGGATCTCGCGACATTTCTAAAGAAAAATGCCAATGTGTTTCAGCATATATAACATGGCCCGAGATATGTTTGTGTTTATCATATTTCCTGTGTATGTTGTGCTTTATTCAAATCGTCCTGGTAGAGATCTGTATGTACATTGTCGACACATCTCGTGGATACTTGCGAATATAAAACCTCACAGCGGTTGCTATCGGAGGTTCACAATCTTCCGAGTCCGTTCTCGTCTGCAGTTTTCATCGTGACATAATGTTTGTCACTGTCACAGATGATCGGTGGACAAACATTGACAAGGACCCCTTCCAAGTATTTCCAAGTATTTCTCACGTCTGCTGATACCCAGCATGGCCTAGATGTCCTGATCCATGACCCAGAGGACAAATCTGCCTCTTTATCCTGAAGAGCACCAACCCAGAGGACAAAACTGTCTCTTTATCCGAAGAGCGCTCCATGGGCAGAGCATCCGTTTGGCCTAAACTCATGCTTTTCATTCTTGGTATTGACAGGACATTTTACACAAAGTCCTGACGGGGAAACAGACAAATTCTTTGTGGGAAAGTTAGCTTTTAAGCCGAAAATAGCCACAAGCCTTGTTCATTTTCTTTTTTAATGTTTAGAGTCTTGTTACATAGGTAGCAGTTTTCAGTTTTTCGAGATAATGTTTTTGTGCGAACCTTGGCTGTGTTTATTGACTAGGAAAGCTGTTGAAAGGACTTCAAGGCAGGATTTTTATATGTGGAAGTCATGTTTTCCCCTTGCCGTTATTGACGCGGTGTATGTAGTCAACTTATGCAGGTGGCACACGTCCAATTGGTATATACCTTCATCCCCTAACAAAGTTAATACATTTCCTGAGTTTGAATCAGCCCCCCAGGGACCCTTTCAGACAGTCAAGACAGGATGGTGCTGTCTGGGCTGTAGCAGGTTATCCTTAGTCTGTCAGTACCAACTGGTGCTTGCAGGTTTACTGCAACATTCAGTGCTACAAATGTTGCAGGTTTCCTCCTGCTCTAAACTGACAAACCGTGATATAAGTGAAAGAATCTTATTCAGCTCTAAACCCCAATTTAAAAAAATAATAATAATAATTCTGTATACGCCATAGTTCAACTTCATAGGTCTGATATGTTGTCTCCCATTCTTTCTAAGGAATGGATAGATACTCTTAAGTCTTTTTCTTATACTGAATGCTTTATTATTCTCATAAAATGCATAATTCCAATCAACAAAGACCCATGTGTGGATTATATGCAATACAATAGCATTTCTTCTCAAGCTGGTCAAAGTAAACATATCTGGTTAACATTTTGAACCACACACATCTAAAAATACCCCCAGATGTGGGGGTTCGATCCAATATGAAGATACTATCTAAACAATTTTAATTCTTGCTTGTAATAATCTGTCATCACATGTTTGAGCATTGCTTATCGACTTGTAATAGAGCTAACACGTTGGGTAAATTAGCATGTAAGCCGTATACACTTGGGAATGATCTGTAGTCACTTTGGATCATCTGTATGCACGAAAGCCAGCCGGCCACAATTCAGCCATTAGTTGCCGGCTCAATGAACCCAATTAACAGCGCAAATCATCATCCTGGCTCTGACAATCTGTAAATAGCAGAGATCCTATCTGAGAAGCCTTCCTTCACGTTTTATTATCTGTGAAATTGTTTTCTAATTTCTTAACAGTGTCCATGCATGTCTCACAAGTCATGTTTATAAATATATATTGTTTGAAAATTAGTTTCTGTTTTGGGGTTATGATCCTGGCATATGTCTGTGAATTGGTTACGTGGCCTGGTAATTGTATGCTTCGTTGAAAGTATGTAAATTAAATCATTAAACTGCTGACAAGATGTTAAAGAATGTACATTTAATGCATAAACCTTCAGTTGAGATATTGAAGTAGATGTAAATAGGAGGTTTGGAATGTGTAAAATGTCAGTATCTTTACTCACATGCAAGGTTTGATCATTGTATTAATCTATTATAACTACGAAAAATTGGAACTCTGTTTTTCCATCAACCTGGTGTCTGGAATTTCCAATGGTAATATCACTGGCTTACTTCTCTCGGGTATCTGAGTGACCTTAACATTACTTCTTCATGTTACTTCACCAGTCGACAGCCTTCCTGCATATACTCTTTTAACTCTTCTTCCAGCCATGAGAGGTGTATTTATGGATGTTTTTTGTTACTGTAAATACCTCAGGAGGTCCTTCATTTAATTAAAATAAAATACCTTTGTGATGTTGAACAGCATTTATATGGGCGTTGATGGTTGTTAGATGCATTTTATGTTCTTTTTATTACCTGTGAAGAATTGAAGTTTTTTGTGAATAAATATAGAAAGTGTCAGTTTGGTGTTGCTTCAATTTTACATTCCATTCAACGACGCTTGTTTTAAAGTGTTATTTGAACAAATATTAAATTTAGTTGTTGATGTGTTATATGGAAATGTCAGAAAGATATTTATTTTACAAACATAATATATATTTTTTTCTGTTTCCATTGTTACAACATGGTTTCCGTGAATTTATGTCAGTGTTGTTTAATTATTTTTCCTGATTGTAGTAGGGTAGAATAGTGCAGTCACATTGAGCTGTCAAACAAACATATCAGGCCCCGAGATGACAAAACATTTAGAGTACGATTTCATACTCAACAAAGTTTTATTCACAAATATTAGTAACTTAAACTTAGCATAAAATCGTACTCAAAAAGTTTCGTAATCTCATGGCAAGGTTACATTATGATTAGCATAAAATCGTACTCAAAAAGTTTCGTAATCTCAAGGTTACATTATGATAAGCTTATTTCACTATTGTCGCAAACAGGTGAAAAATTCCAGCAGCTATGTAAAAGTCCATGTTCACTCACTGGCACCAATTCACCAATTCAAAATGCCGTTACTAAAATGACTTTTCCAGATATAATAAAGCATTTCAGATAAG
>JAUTBV010035558.1:0-16165 GCA_032361325.1 Lepetodrilus fucensis | reverse complement strand
CTGAAGAGCAGTAACCAAGTCCAAATACTTGATCAAATTCCAATACTTGATCAAATTCCAATACTTGATCAAATTCCAATACTTGATACGTACTGACTGTTGACAACATGTCATGTCACCTGTCACAGACAGACAGGTGACACAGCACTGCCTGTGAAATATCTTCGGTATTTAGTAACATACTCAGGATGGTAAACTATTGTAACTAGAAACTGGGTTGATGTTTGCCAACCATTTATATGTGTAGGCTTGGTGTCCAACTCATACACTGTTCCACCGGTCTTGATTGTCCACTCGGACAAAGCTAAGGTATTATACCTACACCCTGAAGATAGAAGTGCTTAGAATCGGAATAAAGAAATAGAGTGGTAGATAGAACCTGACTCGTACATATGGATTTTTTATGGGTGTGAATAATATATTTGTGAAGAAAGTTTCGCAACTGGAATGGCTTTGGTGTCTTTGTGGTGGTGTCGGATCACTGAATTTGTCAGTTCCACGAACTATCTTAATTGGCCCACCTGACCAAAATCCCAAAGTGATCCCTGCAGTACTACTGGGGGTAATTATGGTCTATACAATTCTCCTTATTATAGTTAACCCAGCATGGAGAAGGTTTGTATAATCTTTAATTGTTTTAAAATAATTAAATGGCGGATGTGTCACGCTTAACATAATCATTGGCAATTATTGTATTATATAATTCACCAAATATATATATTTTTTAAATATTTTGAACATCTCTAAGCGCCAGAGCACACAAACACATACACATGCACACACACACACACACACAAACAAACATGTGCACTCGCACACGCATACACACCCACAGACTTGCATACAAACATTGCTGGAAATTGAGTGTTTTTCGGGTCTAAAGAAGAGTGCGACTTGTTTATTTATGAGCTGTAAGAAGTGTTCAAGTCAGAGAAGATCTCCTTGTCTACTCCCTTGATCCAGGCCTTGACAGAAACTGTTGGATGTGGGATTCCGGCTCAGCCAGAGTCATGAAGGGCTGCAAAGCCGATGTGAAAGTTAGTCCAAGAATCTTTCTGTCAATACGGGGAGTCTTGTCTTCGCTCTGATCATGAGTCCAAGAAGAAATTGTAAAGTCAACACCCGCGTTGAGCCGATGTCAAAACGCATTAACTATTTGTTCTTTGTTGTGCGTATGTACGAATGTGTGGAAACTCATCTATCATAATGCACTACTATAGCTGTCTCCAATAGTCAGTGGATATTGCCTTTTAGCCACATATGTGTCAAGGTGGAAATAGTTGTAATCTAGGTGCGTCTCCAATGAAGAGTACAAGCTCACAGTGTTCAATGAGCAGGTATGATAACACAGGTCACAGGTTATTATTAGGAAATATGTCTTTGTTGGACACTCCTTCATATTATCTGCCTTGGTCAGTGCCACTACAGTGTTTGTATACACTACCTGCGCCCCCTCTTCCTTCCCTTCCCCCCCCCCCCCCCAACTCTCACAGAAATACGCACACACAACACACGCATGCATGCATGCACACACACACACACACGCACACATGCACACACATTCCTGATGAATCAATTGAAATAAATACCTGTATCTTTCATTATATCTTTCATTGTCAACAATTTTCAAAGAATTGTTTACTCCAAATCGTAAGGAGAAACGTTTTCATAGAGTTCTTGTTAATGCTATCTATGACAAGTCAATCTGGACAGACTAATGCATGGTTAGCTACGAGCTGTACACAACTATGCATAGAGACTATACAGACTATACTCAGAGCTATACATAGACTATACACAGCTATACGTAGAGAGTATACAGATTATACAGACTATACTCAAAGCTATATGTAGAGACTATACACAGCTATTCGTAGAGACTATACAGATTATACAGACTATACTCAGAGCTATACATAGACTATACACAGCTATACGTAGAGATTATACAGATTATACAGACTATACTCAAAGCTATATGTAGAGACTATACACAGCTATACGTAGAGATTATACAAATTATACAGACTATACTCAGAGCTATACATAGACTATACACAGCTATACGTAGAGACTATACAGATTATACAGACTATACTCAGAGCTATATGTAGAAACTACACACAGCTATTCGTAGAGACTATACAGATTATACAGACTATACTCAGAGCTATACATAGACTATACACAGCTATATGTAGAGACTATACAGATTATACAGACTATACTCAGAGCTATATGTAGAGACTATACACAGCTATACGTAGAGACTATACAGATTATACGGACTATACTCAGAGCTATATGTAGAGACTATACACAGCTATACGTAGAGATTATACAGACTATACTCAGAGCTATATGTAGAGACTATACACAGTTATACGTAGAGACTATACCGACTACTCATAGCTATACATAGACTATACACAGCTATACGTAGAGACTATACAGACTATACTCAGAGCTATATGTAGAGACTATACACAGCTATTCGTAGAGACTATACAGACTACTCAGAGATATACATAGACTATACACAGCTATACGTAGAGACTATACACAGCTATTCGTAGAGACTATACAGACTACTCAGAGATATATGTAGACTATACACAGCTATACGTAGAGACTATACAGATTATACTCAAGCGTGCTATCAGATAGTTGTTGTGTACCTGAGTGACCTATCAATAGACATGTTACAATGACAGTGTTGTGTTGACGTGACTTGAGGTGGGACTCGGTACTGTAGATGGCCGACCGTTATCTTGTCTGTTTGCTAGAACTGTGGACACACAAGCCCACTTTAGCTTGACATTGTTCTTCTGGACGCGCCTATCGATCTGTGTGTGGCATTCCGTATTAATATTACCTGATTAATAATAATATAGTCACTGACTGTGGGATATAGGTATGGTCAGCAGCAAGGAATGAGGTGAATAGTGGGTTAAGTGGGGTGAGCAGGATGGTAGCAAGTAGGTTTAACACATAAACCATAAAACAAAGGTTATATATGAGTTTCAATCCTGTCTGTGATAATGTGTCAATATGTGAGAAAAACAATGTAATGAAATGTAGTATTTGTGTATGTTCTCCTAATGTAAGAATTTGACTGAAAGATCTGAAATGCTGTGTCTATCTCGCCCTATTCCATAAAATTAAAAAATGTGTGTTGTCTAAAAGAAAGTGATAGGATAAGCTGAGAGATGAACATTTTCTACACTAGTAGTCAGATAACCTTTTATCTTGATAACGGATTCCAATTTTTATTTCAACTAGCTATAAATAACTGTTTGTTTTTTTTCATTTATCTATTGAATGAATTTGTTAAATTTGGACATGTAATTGTAATTTTATTTATAATAACTGAAAATAAAATGTGCATACATTGGTGAATACAATAATCATTATCCTGTCAAAAAACAAATGTAAAACAAAATAGCTTGTTCATTCTAATAGAGCAATGACATTATCGTATCCTTGTGTTGAGATGGTATACATGTATGTGTATGGCATATCTTGACATCTCACTCAGACCCCCCACACGTACACTATAGCATTCCTATAGTCCTGTACATGCACAGACACCTAATCACCCGTGACCGTTAAAAGGAAGACACCCTGTAATTTCACTCCCTACCCAACAATCAGCTCGCCGATTATCGTAAATTTACACCTGGGCAAATCCGAGAAAAAAAAATCCAGCTAATTTTCAGTCCGGACAATCAACCTGTTTATTGTTCTGACACACCTACGACTGACTCCTTCTGGACGTGTGAGAATAGTATCTCCTCCAGACATTTTATCTTCGATGTTCTCGTGTACCGCTTCACAAGGGATCTTTTCACTGGACACTTGTTCTGAGCCTCCCACTAATAAATCAGCATTGTGTTGGCGATCAGTTCCTCTCTAGCCTGTATTAGTATAGACTTCTACTAAGTTCTAGCTACAAGAGAGTCATTAGACCATTGTCAGCTGCATGATAGATCAAGATCGGCAGTGGCTTCACTGACCAACTACAATATCACAAATACCTGCGATGCTTCTGCTTGGGCAGATATAATCCAAAACACTGTCATAAATTAAGCTTCACAGAGCCGGAAGGACAGCTTCGATGTGTTGTTGGGTATCATTTCTGGAAGCTCTCATAGCTACTATGAGACCATAAGAACTCTCATATCCATCTCTAATACAGGGCTCTGGACTAACATGTGCCCAACGTACAGGGGCAAGTTAAATTGTACTGTGGGCAACCTACTTTTTATCATTTAGCACCTTTAATGCCTTTGCTACTTGCTCTGCGGGAAAGTAACTCAAAATATTAGTCTGGAGCCATATAATACATGTGGATTGTGCACTCACGAGAGCGATATGGTCTTATAGTGGATATGAGAGCTTCAAGAAACCGATACCCTGGTCTGTGCATTGGCTTCACTTGTCCGTATATTGCAATCGGTCCAGGGACCTATTGTTCCACTGACCATTGTAACACTTTGAGAGTTTAAACTCTGTTTGGACAAGAATAGTGAGTTACGGTTCTCGCTGCGATAGTTTTGTGGAACAGGACCCTGGAGGTATTCAATACATCAATTACTTCTAAGTATTGGTCATTTGTGTCTTGTGAATTGTTTTCATTTATCGCAACTGTTCAAGGTCACGCAGAATTCCACATCCTTGTAACTTTGTACCAGAGACTTGGCCGCGAGATTGTGAAACATTTTTGAGTATGACTTCATGCTCAAAGGGTTTCTTCACAAATAGCTGTATAAAATTTAAGCTTGAACATGAAATTGTACTCAATAGGTTTCATAATCTCGAGGCTGGCCTGTATTTCTTGAAATCGTCGCAAATGAGTGAAAGATTCCCACAGCGACGTTATAACTCCATATTCACTCACTGTATTTCTTGAAAGTTGGTACTGCAATCGAGGTATTAACCAGTGTGTGGAGCATCCTCACTATAACATCCTTTTACAATAGCAGGAAGTGACGTAAACCTCCAGTTACTTGTACCTGTACCTGTACAACCCTTTTGTGAAACGCAGAGGCACTATCTTTTTGAAGCCTTAAATTGTTCTCTTTATCATATTTATGTTGATCAGCACAGAGTTTGATGATGCTGTCTATTCCTCTATATTGGAGTATTTATAGACCAAACAGTTTTCGAATTAATAGGGGGTCCAGGTAACCATTTGAAAATCTGCAATGTTACAGGTATCTATGTGAACCCCTGAAAATTACAGATTTTACCACCATTAACATTAGGCCTATGGAGAATGACCCCCCCTTATTATTATCTTTGTTTTGAACACTGCCAAATGTGCCCACACACATTGCAAAGGTGCAATTTGTTACCAAAGATATCCACCCAGCCTACGTAGACGTTTATATCTTCCCTGTAATCATGGTAATCACCTCCTCCTAGTCCCATAATAGTCCTACCCTCATTGACTGTTCATCCACCTGGAATAATGTGCTGTGCTCAGCCACCTGGAACTCACATCTGTGGAAGTCCTGATAGGAATTGGCACCATTCCAACGTGGGCCATGACAGACAAGTAGTTCCCATTATTTCAAGTCTTGTCATGCATTCCAACGATTCAAACTAAAATCATTAATTCAAGGTGTGCTTACTGTGTTTACATCATGCTTCTTGAACTAAAATTACATTGCACTGAAATTGCTCTGGACTCAAGGACAGCCATAGAGTTTGAATGCGGCAAACGTGTCACAATGCATGCAATAAACTGTTGTGGTAGTTGTACAAGGCAAAAACTGTTGAATGATCACAATTAACTGTCTCCCTGCTGAAGGCAACCAGTGATGCCATGGAGAGCAGTGTCTGTACCTAATACAGCAGGGAGAGGGTTAAAACAGCAGGGAGATGGTTAAAACAGCAGGGAGATGGTTAAAACCAGTTGTTCCTCACCAAGACCACATTCTGTACGTGTATCTGAAGTTCCTTGTATGTCTGGTTTAGTCTTCACTTTGATGACAGCTTTGTGCATTTATCAGCAATGCTTTGCAAGACATTATTATACATTGCTTTATTACTAAAAGTTGAGCAAGCCATTGATGAAATTTTGACAGGAATGGAATTTAACTTTTAAGACATACTCATTCGAATAATCATATAAGTAACAACACATGAAATTTCTACTAGCCTGTATGATACCTTTAACATGTTTAACATTAGAAGAAATGGATTGGGCCACCGGGCAAGTGGGAACTTTTAAACCTTGTCCAGTTTAATTTTTTAAATATTATTCACATGTGCACAGAGCACATTGCAATTGTGAATGATGCATTATATAAATGCAATTATTCTTCTTATTACTATTAATATTATTAACATTCTTGCTATTATGACATTATGACATTTGATGTCTTGTTACAGGAGGACCTCCAACAACTGTTGATTCTGAAGCTGCCAAACATCTATGCCATCAGCAGGGAGCCACTCAAAGGTATGGGACACACCTGTTGTCAATAATAAGCTGAACATTTAGCCTAGATACCTTCACCAAGCTTGCCAGACCAGAGCAGTGGTCCTGTGGTGCTGCATGGGACTGTAAACCTGAAGAATTGAGTTTGAATCTTATCTCTGGTTCCAGTATTTTCTCATTGGTGAAGACCTGTTTCACATGCAGGGAAGTTTGGTATCCCTGTTGATATTACTATGACAGCGAATGAGCGATAGAAACTAACTTTAAAACTTGTTAGCCCAAATAGTGATACAAATAACAAATGTTATGAATTTCTACTAGCCCTTATGGATACCTTTAGCATTGGGAGAAATAGCCCGGGCTAGAGGACTAGTGATAATTTCTATCCCTGCTATGATTAATATGATAGTTATTGCAGGTTATCCTCCCACCATTAACATATCCAAAAAGATGTCACTGAAATAAAAAAAATTAAAACGGTTGTGCAAATGGAAAGAACCGTAATCAATAATTATGTAAATTTAACCAATTTTTATCAAATGAAAAGCAATTTAAAAAAAATATATATTTTTTTTTAATAAACTGTATACAAAGTAATTATTGATAATTATTATATTTGGAAAATCCTATTGATCAAAGTTGACAGGCTAGTCAACCCACTCCATACTATTCATAGCTGGACCATGTGTTCCCTAGTGTGTTAGTGGATAGATTAAGATTAGGTTGTGACCCCTTATCCTGTTATCAGACAGTATCATTTATTGCATGCCTTTGTGTTAGTTTTATATCGGGGAATCCACGTTTGTTTGTATGTACAGCTAGATATCACTGATTGCCATATGTGGGTTGTGGCTTGTTTACCATCCTGAAATATGTGTTGAAGCAGAGCATGTAAAAGACTATTAGGAAAATGTTGTCATTATGCAAAGTGCGAGATCTGACTAACACAGTGTTAGCAAGACACTGGACAGTTCTCATATATGAAACAGTTTGCAGTCATACTATTTGTCAAAAATCTAATGATGCCTTCTTGTCATAAAAACTAGCGGTTCTAGTGATAAAAGTTTAATTTTCAGTGATCAAAACTAGCTTCGAAAGTAATCCACCCTTTAAAAAAAAATAACATGTATTCTGTTCTAAAGGCTGTTCCCCTATTTCCAATGTCAAATATTAATTTCCTCTGGTCAAAAATCACTGCAGAGGTAACCATTGCCAAGCATGTTAATTATTCTCAATGGCAATCTAATCATCTGAGCCAGGGTTAGGGTTAAACGTTCCCAATTCTCAAACGGAAATACACAATCTAGAAGTCTTTCCCAGACCCAAACAAAGGTCTTTTTAGTATTACTGGGTGGTCATGTGGGCAATACAGTCATTTTACTCTGTAATTTATATCACAATTTCCAGATTACTGCCGGACAATTGCTTGCATGTTCAGCGGATTTCTTTCCACGCAATTGCTCCAACACACTTGTGCCCGCCCATAAACAGGCGAGACAATGGATGGCGGTCTCTCACCCGTATCCTAGATCCGCCGAGATCCATATTTCAGAACTGGGGACAAATTATTCCACATTCCATGTAAATATTTAATGCAACGAGTTGCCGAGACCTGTCTCTAAGTTGGAGGGAATGGTCACGCGTCCTTGAATACTTCATCAATACTGTATTATCATGTCGATGTAGGGTGTATTCACAATAATCCACGACACTGACAGTCAATATGGAATGAGATAATTGTTTGTTAGTTAGTTCTGTATCAATGGATAAGTTCATCAACGATATTAGGATTATCAAGGAATGAAACGTATCTGTAAAATATTGCACTTTACCATGTTTACTGGCCTGAATAATGTTTCAAATTACAATTAATAAGACCTTGTTTATATGATTTTTGCTTTGTTTGTACAATTTCATTAACAAATGGAATGATTCTTGCTACCAGCTAGGCTAGGCTAGGCTAATGCCACTTTTCAGATTATTGCACTTTGTTAATTGTATGGTATAGCTTTTAATCTATATGCAATTAGGAAATGTTGTTTTCTTGATAATCTGACTGTTCTGCATATTGTGGAGAAGATATTGAGCTACTTGGATAGATAAAAACTCAGTAGCCTTTATTTTTGGAGTCCAATTTTTAAACACCTTTGACAATCCAGTAATTAAGTAATATAAATTGATTCCAGTTTCAAAAATAATTTCTAGGAATTGTAACTTTGATAGTAGTTGGCAATAATTCTGGAAGTCATTGACATACTCAGCACAATTAACATTGACATGCTCAGCACAATTAACATTGACATGCTCAGCACAATTAACATTGACATACTCAGCACAATTAACATTGACATCATCAACTGCAAGGTCTAACACTTGCAGAGATTTCTGTGGAATTTAAAACTGATTAGAACAGATCTGGCCCCTAGATTACGAAACATTTTGAGTATGATTTCATGCTCAAGCTCAAATTTTATATGGGGAGTTGTGAACAGTTGAACATAAAGACGTATTCGGAACAGTTTAGTAATTGTTGGTGGTACTGGAGATGCAGAACTGGACATGCTTCATGAAGCTGTAGTACCCACTATGAGACATCTGTAGCTCTCTTGTAAGTGGTCTCGGTTGCTACATATACAAGACTACTTACAAGAAAGTTAGTGTTCCATAGTGGACATAGGTGCTTCATGTAAGGGTATCCAGATGGTGTTGATGCTTGTCCTGGATGGATTGTAGGAAGCAACCGAGGATGTCCTTGTAGACTCTCCAGCAAGAAGATGGTTCTTGTAGTCTGTGCATTGCAGAAAGAAAGAATGCTAGTTTTCTGTATATTATTTTGCACAGACTCCAGTTTCGAGGAGATCAGGAAGGTTCTGCTGCTAGTGCTGGGCTGTGCAGTGCAGTGTGAACACAAGGAAGACTTCATTGAGAACATCAAGCAGCTGGAGATAGAGGTGCAGCATGCCATCGTGGAACATATCAAAGAGGTACGTTGTATCTTGTCACAAGGGCTGGGTATCGTGTCGCAGCGCTCTCGTCTCTCAACTATGAGGCCATAGTGCTCTCATAGCTTATCGGTGAGATTGGCAAAGCATGAACGGAGGATGATAGTTGCAATGGTAGGATGTTTGGACTTCAGAGCCAATGGACCGGGAGCCCAGCATCAATGTTTGCGAAAGTTACCTTTCTGATGCGATATTAATGATGCACTCTCTGTACCGTGGAAATATGGAAAGTTTTGCTTTCACATCAGGTTATTTTCCCAAGTGAGTTTTATAGACATGTACTGTAATTCATACGCCATAGGAAGATTTACAAATGGAAGTGCATTTATGATGAGTTTATTAGTTTATTAGTTTTGGGCAAAATAACTGGTAGGACCTATTATGGTGTGTGCATCAATACGATCATAATATTAAATGTAGATTCAACTAAAATGTCAAATATAGTGCATAGATTTTTATTTTCCCCCCATTTACCTTTTGAGTTATTTCTTCCTAAGCTTTGAGCAATCCACAATGGAAGCAGTATTAGATGTATAGAGATAGCTGTTGAGGGTATACAGATAGCTGGATAAGACGTGTGTGTACATACATATTACTGACTGTATATCTACTGCCACACAAAGGTCTATGTGGGCTGATTTAGTCTACACCAGGTAGTCTATACATGTTATATAATATGAAAGCAAAACGGTAAAGGTTTGTAATTTGACAATGCCGGTGACCTTACTACCTTACTTGGCTTTGTCGTGTGTGTGTGTGTGTGTGTGTGTGTGTGTGTGGGTGTGTGTGTGTGTGTGTGTGTGTGTGTGTGTGTGTGTGTGTGTGTGTGTGTGTGTGTGTTGGGGGTGGGCGGTGGGGTGCACAGTATTCAAGCTATAGGCGACTCGTAATTTAATGCCCTAAACTATACATAGCCTAGTAATGCCCTTTGATGCATGGTTGGGATTAGTTGTAATCACTGCTGTTTAGGGAAACTCTTATTGCTGGCGGGAGGGTGAAGGTTAAATTAATGGCATAATATTATTTGTAGTAGTAGTAGTATTACTGTTGTTGTTATTATTATAATATTTTTTTATTTTATTTTTTATTGTTTGAGTATACTATCCTGTAGCGCCATAAGATTATTGATTATCGATAATTAGCAGTTTTGGAAATTGGATTCAAATTCAATGTGTATTTTCTATTTGATCTAAAATGGGACTTGTTATTTGAAAACATAATTTTGGAAATGAAAGCCAAGACCTCCATCCACAATGCAATCTTAGCGCTACGAGAGTCGTAGCTCGTACGGTTATACTACATTACGACCCGTAGCACTACAATTGTTCTATGGAACGGGGACCAGAATGGATCTAGCTATTGACTGATTCTCCATCTCTTCGAACTGGTAATTTAAGAGAATGTGTCGGAAAATAATCAAATGTGATCATGTGCACACTAGCGAATATGCCGTGCACACTAACTAATGAGCCACACGCTTTTCATCATCACCTGGCCTGCAGCACAGCATGCTGGGAAATATCGACTTCATTAGTCTTCATTACGAAGTAAGCCAGACTTGAATCCAGATATTGGGTTCAAAAGGCCATGTTTTAATTTAGCTGCGGGTTAAACATACAAATTAGAAAAGACTTGTAAGAAAACTAATGAGTTTCATCCACGGCTAATTACAAATCATAACCAAACAGCAGGAATGGAAAATCACACTGAGAATACGAGTTCCTTTAACATGATATTAATTTAACGTAAAGGTATATCCTAAGGGCTACTAGATATTAGCTCACACCCTAGTAACACTTGGATAAGTCCTTTTATCAGCCTGTTAAAGGTATAATCGTATGCTAAATTAACATTCGCCAAAGGTCTTTTTATCACAATGTTTAAGGTGTCGTAAACGTGATAAAGGAATTACAACATGCCCAAGAGCTTTTATTACAATATAGGTTTTATTCTATGCTTGAGTAGAACATGTTTTGAAGTGTTTATCATTTCTATTTATTTTATTTATTGTTATTATTTGTCATTATTTGTCATTATTTGTCATTATTTTTTATTTGTTTATTTTATTCATTTAAAATGTTTAATTTTTTTTAAATTATTTGCTTACCAACTTACTCTTTTATTTGATTTGTTTGTTTATTCATTCATTAATTCATTCATTTAGTGTTTATTTATGTACCATATTTAGGGTTGTTTGCCTGATTGACGAACCTGATGGACTACTGTTGACATTTGTGTTAATTATGGTAGTCAGAATTGTCCAAGGGTAATTATTCAAATTTCTCATATACAGACTTTATGGTCATTAAACTGACATTTAACAGTTTGATCTTATTATAATATGAATGATGTCCTACATCTATAGTAGTCAGTGATAATGTCAGTATATAAATTGCCATAAATTGCCAGTGAACAAATCATGTCTAGATGATTGTTGTTTTAGTGAGATAAATTTGGCAGCTTGACCCCTGACCTTACGTTCATCAGAAAATGGACCCGATAGTGTTGTCAGTTTCACAAATTCAAGACAAAGTGTTTTTCTTTTGCACGGATTAACCCCTTGCTGTGTTTTCACCTGGCGCTGGTTAATGGGTTAAACCCGGCTGAGGCGATGGATTCTAATCATGTGGATGATTGGTTGATTGGGTGGAGTGTGTGTTTTGTGCATCAGGATGTCTGTCGCTGGCTGTCAGTGGAGCAGACACATCTGGAGATGTCCGACTACCTCTAAAACCATGTACAATGACCACTTATTGAGTACAATTTCATGTTCAAGCTCAAATTTTATATGAGAATTTGTGAACAAAATCAACAGTTGAGCATGAAAACGTACTCAAAAAAGTGTCCTAATCTCAGAGCAAGTTAGTCAGGTCTGAAAATCTTAACTTTCTTCGTATGAAATCTGATTCAAATTCTTATATTTTTTAACTTTGGTATTTATACAAGTCTGGTTCACTTATGGGTGAAATGTTGTCGCTGCAACAAGCGTAAATTCAATCAAAAAGCCTAACTAGTAGATGCAATTTATTGAATAACTTTAGAGAGATCCTATACTTATACTAATGTTTACCGACCAGTTCTATTACGATTGTTGCTGGCTTCTACGAATAGCATTTGTGAATTTGTAAATGGTATTCCACCAACGGAAGCATGATGAGTCCACAGTTAATGCTGATTGGCTGCATGCTGTCCTGCACTGTGTCCAATCATGTGCCACATGGCTCCGTGTGATTATCTCTGTATGAGATGTGTGCACCTTGTATGAAACATCCTGTAGTCTGTGGCTTTATCAATCATACAGTTTATCTTTATTAAAACTGTTTGTGTGTGTGTGTGTGTGTGTGTGCGTGCGTGTGTGTCTGTGTGTCTGTGACTGTATGTGCGTGCATCTCTCTCTCTCTCTCTCTCTTTCTCTCTCTCTCTCTCTCTCTCTCTCTCTCTCTCTCTCTCTTGCTCTCTCTCTCGCTCTCTCGCTCTCTCTCTCTGTGCACACGCGTGCATGGTGTGTAAGTGTATGTGCTATACCTGTACCGACATTCCTAGGAGGTCTGTGAGCACATCACCAGGAGCACAAATATCTTAAGCAGCTCTGTGATGGATGAAGTGGTGAGCTATGAAGTGCTGTGTGGGTCTATTAGTACTGAGACAACACAGGGAGGTAGATTGACTACTGTACATACACACACAAACACACAGTCTTCCTAGTACCGCCAGTACTATAACTCAGCATTTATCAAGCACCTGGCCTCCATTTCACAAAGGGGTCATACCATACTGGTAGTCCAGACATAAATCCAAGTTATTGTCATTTCCTGCTATAGTAATGCATGGTATATGCACTGATTTATTACAGTGTGACTCTTTTGCGAAACAGGTTTGGCCCTGAGATTGCAAAACCTTTTGAGTATGTTTTCATACTCTAGCTCATACTTTAGCATGTGATTGTACTCTAGGTTATCTAGGTACCTGAACTCATGTCTGTTTGACTTATAAAAATAATATTGATGTATTAATGATGGTTATCCTTTGAATAACCTCTACTACCAGACTACACGCGCACACACATGCACACACACACACACACACACACACACACACACACACACACACACACACACAAACACACAAACACACACACACATGACACTTGTACTTGGAGATATTGGATCCATAGCTTGTCCATGTGACTATTACACTTGAATTTATTGGGTCCAGTGTAGTGTCAAACTTGAATCTATTGGGTCCAGTGTAGTGTTATACTTGAATCTATATTAGATCCAGTGTTGTGTTAAACTTGAATCTATTGGGTCCAGTGTAGTGTCAAACTTGAATCTATATTTGATCTAGTGGTGTTAATCTTGAATCTTATTGGACCTACTGTAGTGTTATACTTGAATCTATGCAACACCCATTACATTTTGAAAGCATTTTCCCCAAAACCTGAGTGGTGGTTAACAGCTGAGTTCATCGTACCGTGTCCTACGGCAGAATGTTCTACCTGTCGCTTGTCTGAGTTTGATGTGAAAATCACATGTGGTAACTGTATGTACTTGGATGTAAAAACAATGCATGAAATAGGAAGAACTCAAATTTTACTTGTTATTCTCCTTCATTTGATAACCATCTTTGCCTTGTCAGAAAAGATTTTTATGAATATTAATGTCACAGCTATTTATGGTTGTTTTGGACTAGTTCTTAGCTATAACTGCAAAGTACATTCACTTGACATACATAAAATTGTGTTTGTACTTCCAAAAAGCTTTCCACTGCTGTGTGTTTGACAAATCTTCATTGCAATCCTTCTGCGACTCTTAGAGTCGGGTTTAAATCAAACACGGCCAATGGCTCTTTAGCGATCATGCAAAGAGACATAACTCTGTTTGGGTTAATGTACTTTTAATTGAAGGAAACAACTGTGATATTTAATCTTTTTGACAATAATAAAAATCTGTATGATTTCTATCAATGCTCTATGTTTCTGCTTTCTTTTAAAACTCAAATCTATTTTCAGATCACCAATGACTCGGAGTCTATTTTGCCAATCGAACACCCCACCACCGATTTGGAATCGTACACGGAGAAAATGTTTGCACATCTCACTCGACTCATCAAGGAAAGAGACAACTTTTCGGAGGTGAACAATGACAGTCGCTAACATGCTCTCTCTAAACACGACCCTGTAATAGACTGACAAGAGTTACCTCCCCTAAAGTTACCTAGTCTTGATTTCCCTCAAAATGAAGCTCGGAGTCAGTATACTGTGTCTGAGTGGGGTATCTTTGTACTATCTGCGACATGATATTCTAAGTGAACTAGCACTATAAAAACTGGTGGAAATCCAGACTAGTCAAGCAGTACATATGCATGCAAGTCCTGATATTAGTGAAAGATCCTAGAAAGTGACTTTAAACCCCAAACCAACCAACCAACCAACCCTCAAAATGAAACTTGTCATCAAAATATTTTAAACAATTTAAAAACTTTAATTAAGTTATGGTTACTAATGAGCTACGACCTAGTCACAAACACATTCAATGTATATTTTCCATATGTTTACATATTTGTGTTAACGTCTTGAGTTTTGAATTTTGTAGATACAAAATGAAAACTGTTTTTATTTTAATCAAGTCAATTCTACAATATGTGAAATATTTCTGCAGTGACGTTAAACTCCATATTCACTTACTCACTACGATATGAGCATCCCACAATTTATGACGAAATATGAAAACATTTCTTTTATGGAGTACCTATTATACACACAACATATACTGTCAATATATTGTACAAATATGTATTTGTCACAGTTATCAATAATGGTGTTTTTTCATGTTTTCTTTATTATCAAACAATCGTCTCAATTGATCTATGAGTTCAATGTTAACACTATCGACAAAAGTTATGGATGCTCTTCTGAATACAGAATTCCGATCATTCTTATTGTGTTTAGCGAATTGATAAATACATGAGGATAGTGACAGCGTGTACACAACTCGCACTGTACATGTTAGCACACTCGGGGAGGCTAACGTAGTATTTCCCAATGCCAGCCAGTTATTGGAACGCCGGCAAACAAAACATGTGCAGGAACTCCATTAAAGAGTCCATCAATAGAGACTCAGGGATCTGCAACATGACAATTAATATTGAACAAAACGTCCACACAAAGTGACGCGGCTAGTGTGTAATCGATGGCGGTATTGTGTGAGTGAAGTGTGAGGAAGAGGCGACGGGACAAATCGGGTTATTGGGAAACAGATCAATACAACATTCCTGGTGGGGAATGTCGGCTATTGTGACTGGTTGGTTGGTTGATTGAAAGAAGAGGCTGTAAAATATACTTTTATTTTCTGTATTGGAATTTGGATTTATTTTGGATATGTTTCAGGGTTACTGTTACTGGGAATATTGCTTCAGATTTATTGGTTTATTGATCATATCTGTAATTTTAATGTCATTGTGTATAATGAGTACTAAAAGTAATTTTGTACTTTGGTATAAATGTCATTCTTGAAAAATAATACAGACTGTAGAATTAGAAACATATTTTTATATAACATTATTTTACTTGAAACCTGAAGTATAGGGCTGGAAAGTAATGGCGGGAGCCTCATTGTGAAACTGACTTCTGGGTACATTTAATAAAATTACCTCCCTTTGCCATTCAAATCGAATAGCGGGAAGACAACGTGAAGATTATTTATTTTTTTGTCAC
>JAUTBV010035448.1:0-20948 GCA_032361325.1 Lepetodrilus fucensis | reverse complement strand
ACACACACACACACACACACACACACACACACACACACACACACACACACACACACACACACACACACCCACACACATACACACACACACACACACAAACAAACACACACACACACACACACAAGGGTATACAGACGCATAAATGCATAGTCGTTTACAAGTATATATCGGTTGAGTTCATGCACCGACATACCGCTAATATATGCTCAGTATTTCTATTATCGGTAACTTACAAACACAAGCATACATGTAGTCTTCCCAATCAATATAACAGCATGCATGCATAATACGATTTAGCTAAAATAATACCCCTAATTCGGTTAGTGATTGATCTGTTGACGGCCTATAACTCCAAGGCAATATGATAGTGTAACGTAAATTCGTGTAAATGATAGCCACTTCAATGCAATTAATTGAAGCTGCCGTAAAATGATACATAGGTTTATCTATTTGGAAATGTTCAGTGATATCAAACTTTACATTCTCATAAATCGATCGCTGGAGTTTCTATTCATGAATGAAATAAGCCAATGGTTCAATCAATTCAATATTATTTCAATATAAATATATAATTAGCTACGAGATACGATTGTCTGGTAAAAATAGTCATTCATTGCATATAGCGCTGGCACAACTTCAATCCTTCATTAGTCAAAGACATACATACAATCAAGGTTTGTTAACATATTCACGTATTTAAAATCGCGAGATAAATTAATAGAATATGACTATGAATATGATGCCATTACTATATAGTTGATGTTGGTTACTCCGTCGTGCATATTGTTCCTGGCAATTAACTCTTTACTGGGTATGTGTCCGTAGCGACATCCTCGAAACACAGGCTATTGTATAAGTAACCTTCATAATGACCGGCGTTTCGAGGATGCCGTAGAGAGTGCCGTCAGTTTGCTAGTATCGATGGTATCAAGATCAGATAACTCTAAACGTCTGATGTTTCAACAAACCAGAAAACCATGTGTTTCAATATTGATTTCTTTTGTGTCTTTCCCCCCTAAAGACATGCAGTGACAATTACACATTCCCTTGGCCGTCCTGGAGGCGTCATGACATGACCTTTGACCTTTTTAGGAACGGATAGCAAAGCCGTTTATTCAGACAGGAAGTATGGGAAAAGGAAAAAATAGTATTAGGAAATTAATGAGCTATTCTCGCCCGCGAAACCGCTCTGAATATATAATACTGACCTATCGGAATGTGTGACGCCGTATGGGAATCCGAAAGTTACTTACATGTTTTACTTCTGATAATCATCGTGCCAGTAGGCCTATTTTTTATATGGTATAGTGGGTAGTTCGCCTGACAATAAAACAAAATGTGCTGAGTTTGGATCCATTCATGATCAAAGGAACTGCTATCCCTGTTCGTGATTGGGTAAACTGTTGTGTGGATACACCAGTGTCAGAGGATTGGTTTCACACTACCGAAAGGTTGTTGATGGTGTTCATCCCAAAATAAGCATACCAACGTGAGATCGCTGTATACGTGTAAAACGGAAAACAAGTATAATTACCTAGGCGTACTCGTTTGAGAACACTTGGCTTAAATATAGCACGTATTATGTTTAGAAGAAACCCATAATAATGAAGAAACCCAATTTAGCATAGCCATTGAATGCACAAGATCAACCTTAATGTGTTTAATAGATTGCAAATGTTATAGTTTCATAGTCTATGTACATTATATAATTATACATTGTGAGACGTATATTTATTTAACATCCAATCCAACGACATAAAGCCTAATTCTCATCCAGATCCCACCCCACGCATTGAACTCTGAATTTACAACGGTATACCATTCAATTAATTCCTATAAATTACATATTAAATTGTCTTGGTTAATTTCTTCATATCTGCAACTTTGTCTATACCTTACCTAGGTGATTGCGTGTTCACATGTAGGCCTACAGCGAACCGCTCCCTAGACAGGTATACTGTTAAGCTGGAACGATCTATCGGAGCTATAAATAGATTGTATTCATTATTAGTATTATAGATTATTTACATTTCTTTAATATACAGTGAACTAGCCTACTAGTTATGCTTGACAGATGTTTGTTTTTTCTCATTGGTTCCTATGCATCTACACACTGTCTTATTCTCTTCGTCAAGCCACTTAGTCGCAATAGTAATGTCAGCTGACAGTGTGTTGGAGTAGACTGACAAATTGGCCATTTATTGTGATGAAGGCTCGCCTTAGCCTCCAGTAAACAGAAGCGTTGGCCTGAGAGTCTCTCACTTCAGCCCCGAGTCAACACACTACCTGGACCCCGAGCCCCTCACCTTTACAGACGGCACGTGTCGGGAAGTCAGAGACCTTTAACGACACGTTCCTCACCCAATTATGTGAATCCGCAGCTGATTTGAGAATCGAATAAAGCCCCTGTCGTAGTTGCGTCCATTTGCAGTCAAAATCAAAACAAGTCTCACGCTGGTAATAGTCGGTAAATAGCACGTAGAAACAGTTGGGAGTGAACACGATTAAAATTGATTTATATTTTTTTTAATTGTATAGTTATTTACAAAAAAGGAAATTGCATTACCGGGGTACCATTTCACGAAGCTCTAATATCTACTACGAGACCTATTACAAGCACGTTGACTCTGGTGTATTTCACATGGCGATCTGACACTTACGAGAGACTTAATAAAATATATATACAAGAATTTCGAAACGATACACAGGGCTTGAGTTAACGGAAGGGTTGTAATGTATTTCCAAGGTTATATCAAGGCCTACACCATGATTTTACTATAGCAGGAACAGATGTAAACGTCGATTAACCAGTAGGGCCAATTCTATCATTACTGAGTACCTTAATTCCGACCAGTACTAAATACGACCAGTACCAGTGCTATACAAGCAATACTCTCAATGGCATACCAACTGTACTATCAGTACTATGCGACCTGTACTTGCTGGTCTATACAACATATACTATCAGTACTACACCAACTGTACTATCAGTACTATGCGACCTATACTTGCTGGTCTATACAACCTATACTATCAGTACTACACCAACTGTACTATCAGTACTATATGCGACCTGTACTTGCTGGTCTATACAACCTATACTATCAGTACTACACCAACTGTACTATCAGTACTATACTAACACTAATAGCAGTACTATACAGGCTAATTAAAATAAGATCCGAAACTAACGCTCAAACAGATATATGATACTTGTTGGGCTGAGATCTAATTTTAATGAGATTAAGTACTATACAACCTGCACTATATGTACTATCAGTAAAATACAACTTGCACTATATGTACTATCAGTAAAATACAACTTGCGCTATATGTAATATCAGTAAAATACAACTTGCACTATATGTACTATCAGTAAAATACAACTTGCACTATATGTAATATCAGTAAAATACAACTTGCACTATATGTACTATCAGTACTATACAACCTGCACTATATGTGCTGTCAGTACTACAGAACCAATTCGTGAAACGCAGGCCATACCCTGGAATGCCATTTATGCAGTCCAATTTAATTCTGTAATCTTCTTCGTGCCGGTTAACACTAACAGTATAGTGTTCAATGTTTATTATTGTTATCAAGACCGTAACAGCAAACCTAATTAAATGAAGTTGCCAAGAAACACAGAGTAGACATGTCGATGAAGTGGAACAAAATCGTGGAAATAAGCGGTGCCATGGCTTCTTGACTAAGAGGTTAACTAGCCGGTTCTTCTGACAGTACTGCGTTATATTACCACATATGTGTGTCATTAGCGAATGCTACGGGGTCATTGTTGATTTTGCTTTCTTTCCAATATAGTTGAAAGTGAGTAAGGCAAACACTATTTGGTAAAGTAGATCAAACTATTATACTGTTCACGAACGATTACGAGAAATGTAACGAATTTCAAAATAGCGACAACTGACTTGTTGTGTGTGTGTGCGCGCGCGTGCGTGAGTGCGTGTGTGTGTGTGTGTGTGTGTGTGTGTGTGTGCGTGCGTGTTTGATTGTGTGTGTGTGTATGTGTGTTTTGTGTGCACTTGTGTGTGTGTGTTTGTGTGTGTGTGTGTGTGTGTGTGCGTGCGTGTGTGTGTATATATGTACAAACATCTAACTTCTAATATAACAACTATGTGGAAATGTCATGTTATTAACAGAAGATTACTCATTCTTTGGTTCTGGTAGTGGTTGTGTGGCCATAGTCAGAAGATATATACCTAACGACATCTTTAATGTTTCGTGGAGGAAAAATGTACTATTTTGTGATCATCAAATGATCCTCTATTCGTGGGTCATAAACAATGTCGTTATACGCATACGATACCTTCGAGAACACGGCCACAGATAAGTAGTAAACACACAATGTGTCGGTGTAGCTAATGTCTAAAAGTTACCTCTTTACCGTACTAAGGTACATAAATATTACATATACTAGTATATATTACAGCAGACAGCTGGTGTTATTGGAGTTGTATGTTTTCTCAACGGAAGTAGGGATGTGCAGTGTGAAGCGCTATTTTTAATCAGAAAAATGCATAACTTAGTTTCTAGGGATATATTTGTAAGCAGTACTAGTTAGTTTATATCTATCCTGCGGTGAGCTGCCCGACTTAATGTTGATTTATGTAAATAGTTGCCATGTTTAATGAAGGGGGCATGAAGTACGCCAGACATAATTAAATGGAGATACTCGTAAACGTAATGTTTACAGGAAGTTTCTATTGACTGAAATCAATAAAGTGATTATAACATGTTACGCCCATATCCATTGGACAATATTGTTTACTCAATTTGAATTAAGCTGCCTACCAAAACGAGAATACTAATATAGTTTTGACGTCCAGTTGTCCACTGTAGGTCCAATTATACAAGAGTTATTGTATATTTGGACCTACAGTCACAAAGTCACAACGACAAACTAATAACTGTCATGTCCTTAATCCAAATACATCCAATCACATTTTCGAAAATAGCGAAAATGTAAAAATCCACCTCCCACTCATAAATATTCCTGTTGATACTCCTCATTCCAACAGCCAGAAATCCCTCGTGTGCAGTGATCACTACACTTATGTAAGAATTCCCCACTCAAATTGATCATTGCGGAACTGTCGCCAATCCTGGCGCGCTAATACCCAGTTCTATTTCAAGAAGAGCATTATCAGACGCCTGCGCAGTGTAATACATAAAGGCAATCACCACAACGTTACCACTAAACATGCCGTTACCGACGGCGTCTTTGCCAGCGTATAGCGTACAATCGACTCGAGTAACGCCCGCTCTGAAATTGAAACCCGCAGACCATGGGTGCGTTCAAAGACACAAGGACTTGCAAGCGGGTTACAAGCGGATTACAAAACTAGTCACTGTCGTATGAATCGTACATGGCACAGGAAACCAGTTTAACTAAGCGACTTATTCATTCCTGTGCTTATTGAATGCACCCCAGCCAAACTTCCCCTACTAAATCCCTTTTATCGGCTAGAACCATCAATCTCGGCTATAAGCAGAGAGGTGTATACCTGTTCAGTATGTAATGGTATTGATCGTAGAGATTGGTGACATTTGAGAAGGCAGTTGAGGAAATGTGGGTTGTCACATATATCCTTGGCTAACATGTTGTTAGGGTTGACCTTCCTCAGACCTACATGGCGTATCCATTGTTCAATTGGTAGAATGACGTTTGCGTATTGATTATATAAAGTGAAGATACGGAAGATGTTCGTATCCTACAAGTTGTTCAATGTACATTTTTATATAGGACTTGTATTATTATTTTATGCGAACTATATTCATGCATTTGATGAAGTGAAATGTGTTTGATGGTATGTTCATTGGTGGTATTGTTTTGGTATTCAATGCATTCTATCAATATATATAAATGCATGATATGTTCACACAGATCTGTATAATGTCATTCTAATGTCAAATGTCCGTACTTTTACTTAGTGTTATTGTCCTATAAAATAATACGTTATTGTCCTATAAAATAATACTTTACGAAGGGAAATGTGCGTCATATCCATTGCTGGCACTGTTTTGGGATTCAAGTTACTAGAATTCTATTAGCGGATACATGCACGAGATGTTCGTATCACACATGTAATTACAGTTTCTAATGTCATTCCAGTTTCTATCAAGCAAAACTAAGATCGTCACGTTCAAGATTAGGTTTGACGTTGTGTTTGACGTTGTGTATGATGTCGTTATTGTCGTTATTGTTGTTGTTGTTGTTGTTGTTCTTCTTCTTCTTCTTTTTTTCTTGTGTATGAGTTAGTGTGCAATACTGTTTATATTCGTTCAATTCTTGATGTTCAAGAACGCATCACACAATTAAGTTACAATCATGATGTTTGTTAGTGGCGGTGGTTGGTATTGCTGTTGTTGCTATTAATGTTCAAATTGTTCGTATGTTTGTTTGTGTGTGTGTGTGTGGGGGGTATATTTGTTTGTTCGTATGTCTGTGTGTGTGTGTGTGTGTGTGGGGGAGTGTTTGTTATTTGTTTATGTGTGTATATATGTTTGTGCATGTGTATGTGCATGTGTATGTGCGCGCGCGTAAGTTATCCATGTGCTAGGATGCATGTGCTTGTTTGATTTGTGTCTCACAGGGCCATAACAGAAAACACCTGCGTGGCACTATATGCATCCTGGTAACCTCCGGTTACTGTTTCCGTGATGCAATGCGGTAGTTCCGTGCAGGTCTCACGTTTATATCCAGGTGCTGATCATCTCGGAATGACGTGACTGTTGTCACATTTGGAGTAGCAACGGGGAACGTGTACTTGAGAGTTTCTTGGCGGAACTAGTATAGTTCTCATGGTGGGGGTCTGATGTTGATGTTTGTCGGAATTTGGCAGAAACGCATGCATATGTTCGCCTGACTCTTGGTGAATGCACCCTGTGACCATGAGAGTATTTATTATCATCCAACAGGACAGGACAACACTGTGTTCCCGTTGTCCACCAGTTAATATCCATTATCAGACTTTATCCACCACTTATTGTACGACCTTATCCACCACTTAGCATCCACTGTACGACCGTATCCACTCATTATCATTCACTCAATTACGCCTGCATGCAGACAACTCCTTTGACGCAATATTCTCCACACAAACAACACATTCACACATCCTTCACGAAACAATTTCCACACAACAATCTTCATACAAGACCTGTTCATATCTTTATAAGTCTTAATACCTTTCACACAACACCTTCACATGTTCACACATCATCCTTCATTCAACAACTTCATATCTCCCTAATACAATATATTTTAAACGAAACCTTCACACAACACCGTCACACACCTTCACACAACATCCTTCACACAATACCTTCTAAAATCCCTCACACAATATAGTTCACACAACACATTCACACAAAACCTTCACACAGCATCCTTATGTCAATAATATGTAAATACCTTCACAAATACCTCACACAATATATTTCAAACACGCTTCACACAACACCTTCACAAAACGGTACCCACAAAACATCCTTTACCCAACACCTTCACAAATCCCTCAAACCATCCTTCACACACAATACCTTCCTTCACACAACATCCTTCACACAACATCCTTCACACAACATCCTTCACACAACACATTCATACCTCCTTTATATGCCATATGTTACTCAACACATTCACTCATCCTTCACACAATTGACACCTTTACACATCTATCCTACAACATCCTTCACACATCATCTCTTCTGCAGTATTATAACAGGTATTTAAATTGGTCTCATGATGTTGGACATACACTTAAGAGACCCATCATAACATAAAGGAGCACGCAATGATCGCCATCATTGAGACGACTGCAGCTCTAAGGCATTCAGAAATAGGTATTTGATCAGATCTGGATGAACACAGGGGAGCAGCCAAGCTATAGATTCAATAGAGCCAAGCAACACACAATTACATAGCGTGGTCAGCGAGTATGTAGCATTGTGTTCATGTAACAATTTATATGTAACATTGTGTTCACGTAACAATTTATATGTAGCATTGTGTTCATGTAATGATGACATCGTGTTCATGTAACAATTTATATGTAGCATTGTGTTCATGTAACAATGTATATGTAACGTTGTGTTCACGTAACAATGTATATGTAGCATTGTGTTCATGTAATGATAGCATCGTGTTCATGTAACAATTTATATGTAGAATTGTGTTCATGTAATGATATCATTGTGTTAATGTAACAATTTATATGTATAATTGTGTTCATGTAACAATTGATATGTAGCATTGTGTTCATGTAACAATTGGTATGTAGCATTGTGTTCATGTAACAATTGATATATAGCATTGTGTTCATGTAATTATAACATTGGGTTCATGTAACAATTTATATGTAGCATTGACCATTGTGTTCATGTAACAATTTATATGTAGCATTGTGTTCATGTAACAATTTATATGTAGCATTGTGTTCATGTAACAATTTATAGTGAGTTGTTTCTAAAGATGTGCTGTATATGTCAGGGGGCCAATATTCTCGAAATTGTCTTACGAAATTGACTTACAATCTTAAAGATTCGTATAGTAGGGCTATGAACATGTTACGCACGTTCTTAGGCTAGGAATATCGCAAGAACGTTTCAAGAACAAACCCTTTGTTGTCTCAAGATCAATACATCCATTCTTAACAATGTAACATATACTGGCGCTTCATGCGAATACCAGCTGCGACTAGTTAATGATGGTTATACCAATAACCATAAACATGAGAACAGAACAGTACAGTACAGAACAGTACACAATTTTAGTAGCATTAAGATAATGGAGAAATACGTTAAATTACAGGGAAATGTATACATATTATATAAATCAACGGAGCATCAATTACCCACATCGTATATTACGTAGATAGGAACGTCAGAAGAGTTCGTTATCTATATAATCCTTGTATGATTTTCATCAATCATACTAAAACTATTTCGGTCTGTCCATCATTATTGTAAATTGTCTGCAATTAGTGTATACATTATCTTTTCGAATTAATTTCGACAATACTCATTTCGATGCGTCCATAGGGTTTGTAAAATGTCTGTAAATAGTCTTATATATGTATTTTTCTAATTACTTTTTGAAAATAAATATACTCGTTCCAAATCTAAATCGTCGCGTCCATAAGGTTTATGAAATTGACTGATAAAGTTGATCCTAGCTATAGCCTAAGGAGTTCATCATTTCTGCTGCCTTGCATCTACTGGTAATTGCCGAGCAGATACTGCTACACATGTAGGCTACACACTCGGCCCTGGCAGTGGTTCGTCGAGGTGACGTCCTACTTCCGTCGCCATTGCTGCTTTGATGCCGCACGATTAATGTTGCACGTCTTTGAACATACGTGATCTTTATGTTGCGCGTCTTTGAACGTATAATTACGATCTGTCAGTCATTGCTTATGAGAACTGTGTTATGTCTCGAGTTCCTGTAATAGTTTGGTCGTAAAACCAGGTACTAGCAGACATATAAAAATGCCGTTAGTGCCATACATATTTTGTTATTGTCGGTATCGGCGAAACGATTGTCCAATTACAAGGTTATCACATTGGCAGCACTGAGACTGGTCTACAATCTGGACACACTTTTACGTTCATGAATCGAATGTAATTAGTATTGCTGTTGTTGTTGTTGTTGTTCTTCTTCTTCTTCTTCTTCTTCTTCTTATTATTATTATTATTATTATTATATTATTATTACACGTATTATTATTAGTAGTAGTAGTAGTAGTGGTCGTGGTAGTGGTAGTAGTTGTAGTAGTAGTAGTAGTAGTAGTAGTAGTAGTAGTAGTAGTAGTAGTGGTGGTAGTAGTAGTAACTTTCAAACTTTCAGCCAACTTTCAAACGTCAATAACACCCGATGCTTAGATGACCTACTAGGATATCGATAAGAGACTCTTCGATGTTTTTATTTTTTATTTTTTATTATTTTTTTTCTCCGTTATTATCCCATATCCGTCATATGGGATACGTTTACAGGTGTGTCCTGGTGTTTATTTCTAAGACTTGATTCTAGACGGGATGTAGTACCTACACCGACTCTTGCGATCCAACAGGATAGCATATACAACGCGTTTAGTCGGCTAATCGCGGTAAATGGTCGACGCACCAACGTCGGGAATCCAGCCGGGCTCAGGAAATTGCTTTATAGCGCCACCTATCGACACGTTTATTGGACTTTGACAGTTGCAGGGGCAGAACCAGACAGGGTGATACACGTGGTGTGAGGAGTTTGCAGTGTATGACGGAGGGTTACCGCCGTCGCCGTGGTAATCACCGTCACAGACGTCACTGACGTCGACGTTTTTCAATACCAATCCAGATCTCAGCGTGCATGCGGAGAGACAAATTGACGAAGGTTCTTAAATAACACTACAAAGCTATGCATGAAAGTTAATTCCTGAACAATCCAAGAGCTACATCCTAACAGTGTTAGCGCGGTGACGTCTTACACTCATGATGTGCGTATGCCGAACATATAATATGGTTTTATTCAATTTTAGTGCGGTTAATTAATATCTCTGATTTTTTTAAAACAGTTTTAGTGGTTTTGTGTAATTATATATGTCGAGTTCAACCCCAAATATACAACTATAATATAGCGTTTGGCTTTGACAGTTAGGGGTCATACAGCGTATTCGTAGGATGTTTGCCACTACATAGTCTAAACATAATCACAGACACCGCTGATAGATAGTAGCCATGCCATGTTACTAAACATGTTTAGTAGAGGACCTGGCAACATATTTAATATACTTTTGACCTGGCATACTATTTAGTACAGGACTTCATAACATAATAATTATAGTTAGTATAGGACCTGAAATCATATTTATTAGGATACATTGTACATTAATTAGTACATGACTTAGCACATTAATTAGTACATGACCTAGCACATTAATTAGTACATCATGACCTGGGACAGTAATTAGTGCATGACCTATACGACATGTCAACAGATATATTCATTAGTATGTGCTATCATGTACATATGTAACAAGAAACATGTCATTATATCTAAATCTATTATACGAGTTATCATGATATCTAATAATATGACTTATGATGCTGTTGAGTGTGTATATAGCACAGAATATAGATTACATGACATAGTGTACATATTAAATAGCAGAGAACATACAGAGGAATGTGATCGTATATTAGATTCGCTTATTTCTTTGGTAAACAAGAAGTTATAATCATATTGGAATATGTCCATATTCGGAATCGCTTCGTTGGCAACCAAATGCTAAACTAATTACGACATCTTGAAATTCAAAACTTTCATGTCAATTTGATTAGGATACCAATATAGTTCACACTCACATGTACAGATATGTTATACCCTGTAGGGATTCCAATTGCTTTTATGCAATATCCGCTGTCTCGAGGTTGTCACTAGTGTTCTACTTATTAGTGTATATTAATGGTAATTCAATTTATGGCAAGCGTGGGTGGGCGATTCAAATCGCATTCAATATTATATCCTTTTATGTATTATATTCTAATTTCATGTTTATGACATTGTTTTCTCCAAAGTACATGACTTGGTGACGGGCATTTTAAGTATGTATATATGTAGTACTTTGAACACATACAGTGAACATCATTCGCTCGTCAGTGTTCTTATCGATGGGGGGACGGTCAGCCGGACGAACAGCATCCCTCCTAGGGAAGGGTACAATTCCGAGCTTCGCTTACTACATATATTACCCTTCCCATCATTCCCCACCTAAATGCGGCAGGCAGATTTACACCCTGTCGGCAAAGTGAGTTGTCTCCCCTTGTGTAGACGTTGTCAAAACGTCCAAAATGGCGAAAGGTGCGCTGTAGAAGTTCGTGAGCGATATCTAAACTAGGTTTGGGATTGAATGTCAAACAGATAGGCCCTAATCAGATGAAAACCCGTGTAGCCATTCAAGAGAAAGGTTTCTTGTTTTTATATGACATCTGTGTATGGAACCAGTGACAGTACTAACTTATATGAGGTGACGACGAGACTCGCGAAATATTTGTTGTTGTGAGTGCAAAGTAGACGGAGCTTATATTAGGGCGAATCTGATTGGACTATGAGTACCGACCGTAGCGCTTTGATCTCGGTTTGCCCTGAAAACGATACGTTTGCGGCCAAGGAACCATACATAGGAATCGGAGTTAGGTCACGTGGGCTAGGCAAGATGATCGAACAACGACCCAGACGTTTCTTTACGTCCCATGAGACTTTCTAGATAGGATTCAGTATTGAATATAATGTGCGGCTACGTCAACGCACCAACACCTAGAGTCTTTTCAGATTCGGAATTGTTTATCCAGACATATGACTGTATACGTAATTTGTGCATTGATCGCTGGATAATCAAACGGAAACCCATGGGTATATATACACTCATACTCGAAACACCAACCATTATGACTACACTTAACCTCCGTTAAATGGAGGTGAAGTGAAGTCATAAAGGCCGGTGTTTCGAGGATGATATGCACTCAAATAGACCTAAACATACGCAGAGTAAATATAGGTTATATTTAGAAAAAAAAACGTTAAATCGTCATAGACCTAATAGGAATTAATTAAGGTAGATCTAATCCAATAAAAGCATACCTTTGACCTTCAACCCTCAGTTATTTCACCATGTTATCATACAATGTTATGAATAAAATTCGAGGAAATTTTCATATACAGAATAGACGTTGAACTGGTAATATAGGTATACACAGTCCAACGCTGCAAATATGCTACCATTTCATATACTAGTACCGTTCGGTAACAAAAATAGGGACGCTCCGCTTGTCGCAAGATGGCGCTGCTAGCGCTACTCTCGCTCCTTGACGTCACATCCTGCTAGTTATTATAGGTTAAGCCGAGTTTGTCGGGGAGATAATTTGTACCTGATGCTTACAGGAATGTCTAACTCCTCCTGCGTTTTAGCAAATATTGAGATAAGCAACGATATAAGCCCGTGGCCTAGTCTGATGGTATGAACTACTGGCCCACTGTCCCAGCGCTACTAGATGACGTAGTAGTTTCCTGTTATATAACGGGTCAGCTCAACATTTAGAACAATTCGTGTAATTAATTAAGTTAATAATATGATCAGGAACTTGGTTAGGTGTTATAGAATGTAGCGTTGTAAGACTTGTTTTAAGTTGTGTATGCGTGTGTGTTTATGTTTGTGTGTGTATAACACAACTAAACCAAAATGTGTACTACTATACTTGTAAATGTTTATCTATAACCGTACTTCGTAAATAGGTTATCGCTCAGAGAAGGGGGGGGGGGGAGTCGTGAATAAATAATTAATTCTTGAGTCGAAAATAAGATTATTTATTTATTTAGTTGTATGCTTAAATGGGTTGTAGTTCATTTCAAATACCTATACATGTCACATGCTTATCTTCAATATGTTCAAAAACAGTCTTATCAAGAAAGTGTACACTTATTTCTACGACGGCTGAACAATATATAGATAAACCTACATACAGCTAGAACAATAATTTGCACAACCAGTATCTCCTTTTTGAGGCAGAGGATGAATTCCAACACTTACACTTGTATTCACTTGTATTTACAATTATATACTATTATCGTATTTTATTTAAACCACATTTCCAAATGTATCATTGTCCAATAACGTATAGCGATATGCAAATGATAGTCGTGCATTGTACTGCATTCGTGTGTAGCACATACTACTCTACTATATGTCCCAATCCTAGTAGCTACTGCGCGTACACGAAGTTATTCTGTATTACGTCATCCCGTGTGCACTTTTAGGGGCACTTCCGGAAGTGGCCACACTTTGCTTCAGTATTCGTGTTTCTTCCACGAGTGGTATAATCATCAAACAATCTTGAAATACTTTCTCCACCTGCCTCAACGTGCAGATACTTCCGTATATTGACTTCCGATTACCGATGTTTGTTGAATGTGTTAGTATTTACGAGCGCGAGCTCAACTTTTAAACCTGCGTAGACACGAAGCGTACGACTCGACCGAGAGCATTTGCACAAATCTTAGTAACATAATTATTTAGCTTACAAGGAATAATCCGCAGATTGTCCTCTGCCTCCTATGCGGAACGGCGTAACTATTAGGTAACTTATACGAAACGGCGTAACTCTGTATAAAGTAACCCATACGAAACGGCGTAACCATTTGGTAACCTATACGAAACGGCGTAACCAATAGGTAACATATACGAAACGGCGTAACTATAAAGTAACCTATACGAAACGGCGTAACTATTAGGTAACCTATACGAAACGGCGTAACTATCTCTCTCTAACATGCATATATACCGGGTCCAGAAATTACGAAACCTCTTTTGTACTATTTTATGCTAAAACAAAATGTAAAGTATATATTGTCGGGGCGATTTTTCGAGAATTGTAGAAACCATGAGATTTACAAATAAATATAATATCCACATGCCAGAACTGAGAGTGCGTCGCTCAGTATAGCTACCATACCGTATTATAGTCTTGCGTGTGATCATGAGGGTCTTCAATTTTCTAGGAATTACCCATCGCCAGCGAAAGGACTGGGGGCTTACAGGTGGATTTGACACACCGGACATCAATCCAGGCTAGTCGGTCCTTTTCTGACCTGAAAGTAGCTCATGGCCGAACCTAATTCACCGTAATTGAACCCGACGGCAAACTTTTACACCATATATGTTGCCATAGCTATAGATGTCAAAATTGCTATCTAGAGTCTCGATGTCCACGAAGACCTACAGACGCAAGGATATGAGATGTGTATATATAGCAAAGGCATTTGTAGCCCTTAGCCATATATAATCATGTTTCCGTAAACAACAATCGAATACCTACAAGGTTAGCAGAGTTGTAATATGACAATAACATTGCCAATAGCCATTGAACGTGTTTCCGTAAACAAGAATTCAATACCTATAAACATACGGATATGATATATTACAATAGTATTGCAAATGGTCAATGAACATGGTTTTGGTAAACACGAATTCAATACATATATGAACAAGGATGGGAGAGTTAGTGTTGCAAGTACTGCAGCATCCTCGAAAACCCAGACCATTATTACTACACTAACCTCCATCATGGAGGTTAGTGTTGTCATAATGGCTTGGGTTTTCGAGGATGGTACTGCATTAGCCATTGAGCTTCGTCTTCGTAAAACAAGATATAGTTATGTATGATGTACTACGTCGGTGATAATTAGCATACATTAAGAATAATTAACATGATGCCCTCGTTTTATCAGCAAATGAATGACGGTTTTCTTATTAATTAGTTTGGTAATGTCATTAGGGAAGGTGTGAACATCCGGGCATCAGCTCCTTGGTAATTAGGTCACACACTGCAAACAACCCCGTCCGATGTCGCCTGAATCTTTCTATTTCCTGTTTCATTTAGTTAGCCGTAGATTCTAGATAGATGTTTCTTTACGTGTTTGCCGAAGGCCTTGTCGGATATTGGAAGCAAATTTCGTCCAAATTACAGTGGGAACTCTACTAGACGCTGTTTTGGGTTTTAAGGGGGACACGATTGTTTGCTTCAATTTGATATTTATTTTAGAGTTCATTTATGAAGGGAAATATGTAGTTATTGGCAATTTATAATAGTAAGTAGATACTGGATTGTCAATCGTCTTAATCAGAATGAATACATGTAGGAATACTGCTGTGTACTCTGTGTTGTAAAACTGTCTGGCGCATTTGTAACAACAAGATATTATTGCAACGTATACACAATCTCTCACGACTTACGAGGAAGTAGGGATTCATTTTATATTATGAAATCGATCTTGTTCGTCTACAAAATCTCCACACTTTACCGGGGATATGACAACATTAATTTGCCATTTTCTAGCAACGAGTAAGTTATTGTTTTATAACCACTGATTGAACTCAAAGAACAATAATAAACTTATCCGTGATCATATATATATATATATATATATATATATATATATAAATATAATTTAATTCCTCATAAAAATTTATTTTTTCCCATAGCCATTTTGGCTGCCATTTTTAACTATATGTTTCGTGATGTGTTCATATTTGTATGTAACAATGGGCGAGACAATAATAATAAACACTTTCTCTTTCATATAATAGACGATTGTAAAAGTCAGCAAATCATGATCATTCGTAAATAGATAGATTACGATTTACAATGGTTGACATGGTTATTCTATTTACGCTATATAAAGGTGTATAATAATAATAACAATAATACATTAATAAGTAGAATATTCGGGCTTGAACAGTACACATGGTGTCCAAGCGAGAGTAGTATGACAATTTTTTTGAACATATACATATACATTCACGTATATCTATGAAGAATGCACACTGTTGATCATTGGACGGAATTGATGAGAGGTGGACAGACAATAACCCAACTCTTGACTATTTAATATTATACGCATTTTAACGCAACAAGTCAATATTTCCAAGCCAAAACAGTAGAGAAACGAGAGTATATTACCAATTTCAGCGTACTCGGACACGTGTCATTGTTACATTCACAACATATGTACTATATGCACGTATTGTAATATGCACTAGCTTATTATGTTATCAGTTATCAGGTGTCAGGGCACGTGTCCTCGGCTACTGAGGAGTGTGTTTGTTATCAGGTAAACTACGAGTTTGTAAACATAGATCTACAAAACGTGAGCACTAAGCAAAACACACGAGACCAGAGCATCGACCAGCCTCATTATCTGGTACGTTCAGTCACTTTCTGTCATTTTGAACAACATCCGTTGTATTATTTCTTGTCGTCTTCGGACGGAACCAAGTGTGCTTATCACATCGGGACAAGTGTCCTAAGTGCTCAGCCCAAAGGGTACCAGTAATGGAGCATCGGAGACGAGGTTCCTATTCTATCGCGGTCAATGACAATCTAGCCCTCCCCCCACCACTTTTCTCCCACTGGGAAGAAATACCTTTGCCAATCCACCTTAACGATTGTATTATTTCACTTTGAATGTGTCTACGCTGTCTAATAGGGCAAACTAGTAAATAGGCTGTTTTGCTTGTCGCGTGTAGAGATAACGAAATCTGGTGACCTCCACACACCCTTCACGTAATAAACGGACACGATAAAACAAAACTATATAGTTAATCGCTTCACACATTGCTCCTGTCTGTTGATATACACTCTCAGTTTTTTATCCTGAATGGCAGGTAAGTACTCGACTTTGTTTATTGTTTTGATGAATAATGATAAATGAAATTAGCATTCGCTAGGAAAGTAACGTTAATAAATTTATTATTAGCAATTCATTAAAATGTATGATAATTGGTATATGCAGTGTGTGAAAGGTTGGAGCACGTGTTTCCACGCACACGCGCACATATAACTTTGTAGTATTGATGTTGTGATTATTATTATTATTATTATTATTATTATTTATTATTATTATTACATAGAGGATATTCAATCTTTGTTATCATCTCGTGGAGTGGGAGAGTCGATATTTCCACGAGTGACGGAGCCTCATGTCAAGTGGAAATATTGACTCTCCTACTCCACGAGATGAGATAACACTCTTTCAGTATTTAGTCAGGTATTAGTTCATCTAAGAATGGATCAGCCTACTTCATTCCCCTTCCCTCAGCCGTAACATGGCGACATGCTTTGCACGTGCCGCTGTCCTGATCCCATGTCCTGTCCTGACTCGTGAGACTTCAGAGGCCGTTGACCAGTTAGTTATTTTCACTAGTGAAAAATAACACGTTATTTCCACTGAGAAAACGTGGTATTTCACTGCATTTATGTAATAAAATGCAGTCATGTAGTTATGAATGCTACCATATAAATATTAGTTAACAATGTTGATATTAGGATATGATGCTAGCCGTCCTTTGTTATGCATTAATTAACTGTTCATCTATAACGGTGTGTGTCATGGATTGCGCATGAGCCATGTAACATGAAGCTATTAATTCTACAATCATATTTATTGAAATAGGAAATATATAGCTTACGCTATTTTATATATCTAGTGTCCTATATCTAGTTGTACTCTGCATATCTAGTTGTGCCCTGCATATTTGTTATTGTATTAATTGTATTATGTTACAGTAAACATCTAAAGAGTAAATGTTTACTGTTCTTACTGTTGTATTATATACCATGAACTTGATAACACTAATTGTGATTTCTTCTGCAAATCTTAATACGTCATATATTCATCTGGAATGATTAGATTACTTATGCCATCTATTCTGAGACGTATATGTATGTTTTGTTTCTGAGTTTCTTATCAAGGCTGTTTAAAAAATTTTAAAATCTGAAATAGCAAACTACCTAATGCAGGCTATACATTGATTAAAGTATACATTCAAAACCAACTATAAGTATATTACAGACATAATACTCTTTATTTCCTTGGTCATGATTGGTTTAATGTGGAATAGAATGTACTAGTATATAAATTAATTTGTATAACAGATTATGCTTAATTGATTCGTCAACCAATTCTGAATCCCTTTTATGGTATTGCTTGGTTGAACTTTAGGTAGTTTCTGAGAAATGTTATATCATCATATGGACATGATTATACCTGAATACTAGTATTTAGTTATGAACAAGATTTGATATATTACCATTATCATATATTTATGACCAAGACATCTTTATAATTCTTGAATATGAAACTCTTTAATTGTAACTAAGGTTATTATCTTCATACCGCCACTTAACTGAAGAGTTCCCTCTTTAAAACAGATACTAGTAATTGTGAATGTCGATGATGTCTACAAGGAGCTGTCATAGAAAGAGTGACCTGTACCTGCCCTTTGCTGAACAATACTGATTATTTAATGGTTAGAAGGTATATTGACTTATTGTGAAGTCTTTAGACGAGGCTCATAGTTCTCAGCGGATCAGACGTATTATAATTAAGGTTTGCAATAGTTCGTGGTCATAAGAGTCATAAGGAAGACATGTTTGTCTAGTGTGAAATTACTTTCAAAGATTAACCTTCTATATGTATCATGTGTCACGTGAACGTAAATAGAACAAAAGTAACAAAGCATAAAATAACAAATAACTTTGTATTTTTATAGAATAGACAATACAAGGGTTTGTTATATTTTTAGAAATACAATAATTCCTCTTTGTTAGAAATAAAAATGGTTTGCTTTTACTCGCTCTATCATATAGCATAATCATAACCATAATCAACTAACCTATAATTAGGGTGACCATAAATTTAGCTGACATAATGATAATGCTAATACTGATAATGACCAAACTGATATCCAGAATGATAATGCTAATACTGATAATGACCAAACTGATATGCAGAATGATATTGCTAATACTGATAATGACCAAACTGATATGCAGAATGATATTGCTAATACTGATAATGACCAAACTGATATCCAGAATGATATTGCGGTTGTTTAAAAAGACAAACTGACAGCCAGATCACTGAGCAGAATGACCAAACTCGTATCTAACCAAAAGCAATATGCAAGCAAACAAGCAGACAGGATAATTACTAATTAGCAAACTAACTATTCATGTAGTAGGATGTTTAGCTATGCATATATTGTTTTCTCTTCACGGACATGTATTAGAAACATACGCACAGGCAACCACACGGGTGTACGAAGAGCAGAACTGCACTATTATAAGATACATGGAATACCTTTAACATGTGCAACCACGATTACCAAAGCAGCACCTTATTACGTTATCATTGGCCCAGAGAATGGGGGTGAATTTAACTGGTATTTGGTATGTTGAACGTGGAGTTGTAACAGAAACAGCTTTCGGCACCCCTCGGGATTGTTCTGGCATGACGTATGAGACCGTGCTCCTTCTGGTCGGCATCATGGGAATAGAAAGGCCCACGTGCAGCAGGTGTTTGCAGCTCAGGTAAACAAGCTCCGCACACCGCATACACACGGCTACCACAGAACGAAGTTTCAAGAAGTCTTACTACAAACAGGTGTCCTTGCATTCTATAGCTTGTAAGGGTTATCCACTGGGAATATGCCAGGTCGTCGGGAATAATGGAGAAATATTTATCGGAAAGAATTTAGTTCTTCCCAACAAAGCTATTACCAGCGTGATGGGATAATCAGCGTGGATTCGAGTTCATGTAAGGTTATTAACTTGGCTTCAAAGAAGAGGTCATAGGAGTAACCCTATGATGTGTAATCTTCACATTCAGAAAGTGATGTCTACACAGATGTTAAAGCTGAAGAAACAAAATGCAATGTGAGCATTTCCGTATGTTGAATCATATTAGTTTTTATTACGAAGATTTACAGTTTCTGTTTTGGATTCATATACGAATAGGCCTACTAATAGAGACTACCGAGTAGTATGGAGTATAACAGTAGAATGCACTTTTAGAAACTACTTGTACATCTATAGTAGTAAGACGTTGTTAGGAATAAATAAAATAGGAATAAGACCTACGTATATAATGACTGGTGTTAAAATATTAATAGGAACTATAATTTGGATTAGTTGTAGAACATTACTGATAATAAAGAAAATGGACTAGTAGATATAATATACATTGATGGGAATAATTAACGACTAGTAGGATGAATATGAACTGGTACGGACTAATGAAATTGTATAGCATTAATGAGACTTGGCAATATGCTAACTGGTAGGAATACGGTGACTATAGTAAGAGGCTATTGATAAATGATAGAGGAGCATAAGAACCTTATGGTATGGACATTAGTAGAAAAGGCACAGAACATTCTACTGAATACTATTACTATTACTACTACTACTACTACTACTACTAATACTACCAATAATAATAATAATAATAATAATAGTAGTAGTAGTAGTAGTAGTAGTAGTAGTAGTAGTAGTAGTAGTAATAGTAATAGTAATAATAATAATACAAATACTACTACTACTACTACTAA
>JAUTBV010035337.1:0-20951 GCA_032361325.1 Lepetodrilus fucensis | reverse complement strand
TATATATATATATATAGATATATATATATATATGTATATATGTAGGCCTATGTGTGTGTGTGTGTGATTGTGTTTGTGTGTGTGTGTGTATGTGTGTGTGTGTGTTTGTGTGTGTATATGTGTGTGTGTGTTTTACCACAATGTGACACTTTTATAAAGTATTTATCTGTGTACCTTATCTTATCTGCTATTGCATTACCTTCTCCCGAGTATCAATTATGTGTGCGTGCTATTTAAAATTATATCAATGGTTCATACACCTAGAATGCTGACACCGCAAACAAAAACGCATTACCTAATGTTGAAGTAATATTAATGACATTTCCGTTTATGAGTGAAAACGACAATATAAATCTTAAAATCTTAAATGTTCTTAGCACTCTAATATAAACTAACTCATTGGCATAAACTCGTGGAAAGCAAAGTCCCACAAGATGTGTAGATGCTTCGCTAGGTCGAGCATAGCTACTTCTGTCTTTGCTTATCAGTATATTGACGTCAACCGACTTTCAGTCTGTTCATCCAAGTCGCCACTTAACACGAAGGTGTCGAGTTTCCAGGTACACACAATAGCCATGGTTTTATAGAGGTAATCGTTTATTGCTTCGCAAAAATAAAGGACAGGACTTATCCTAGTTTGACCAGATATGGTCACACCGTTCACATAAACAGAGCAACATACATACATAATAACAAGGAATATATATACTCAGTCAGATCATGGCGCGTACAACTGACAACAAGAGTTCGCTCCCTTTGCACCATCACAAGTTCTCTCCCCTGAGGCAAGGTATATTTAATTTACGTGAAATATCGGGAGCTCACACTGTGTCAACAAGTAAGATAAGAACGATCTTACGAACGATCCACAAAATATACATGCAGTTAACGATCGTACAATATATGAACGTATCTGTGGTGAGACTGTTTGTTGTGAACTAAAAGTATAAATGAGAAGAGACATAAGACTGGTTTAAAGAACGAGGGTACGCTCCTCCAATGCCCTAAGGTTTCTGGTTGGCTCGAGCCAGATTTGTCAGAGCTAACGCGGCATCTAGCGTTTTCCAATACATCTCCTTGTCTTCTCTGAAAACAGAAAGTAACACAAATGACAATGAGGATACCGTTACGTGAGCAGGTTTGTCCTATGTCGTGACACTACACGGACAAGGAAGCTATAACCCAAGGAAATTACGACAAATGTGCATGCTACGAATTCTTTATGGTTTAGAACATATTTCCTCATGATGATTGTATTGGCATTCCTATACATACCAATGCCTCGAGGATCCTAGCTACTGTTTAAACGTTGGCATGTAATGACACTATGAAATACTACGACGGCAAAAATAAATGATCATGTTACTTCACTCACCCAACACAGTCAGTTGTGCGTCTTTTCCTAGTTTGAATTTCCCCGTCATCGAGAAAATCTGAAACAATTACGAAAATGTATTCACTAATGATATAATATGATCTTGATTAATTTCAACATTTTCTATTGACTTAAATTCAACAAAAGCGAAAACACTTATCTCAGTACTCTCCTTATTTACATGATATGATATTAATCATATCCCAGCGAATGTATATAGGCTAGACGTGTCACATACTTTATTATCTCCACAATAATCATACTTTTTACAGCAAGAAAAGATGAGCATGTCTAGATTTCTGTAAAATGTGGATACCGTACTGACACAAACACAACAACCTGTACCGCACCGTCCTCACATTCAGTTATAGGATCTATTAATATAGTTATCTGACAGTATTCATCAGCTCTAAATGTGGTGTAAATGACAACTCACGGTACGCCAAACAATGTATTCAGTGAAAGCCTTCAATAAATAACTCTCAACTTTCGACGAAACGAGAACCATTCAGAGTGCATGTATGTGTCAGCGAGTATAGCTAGTTAATAAAACATGAAGCTAGACATTCAAACAGGGATTAGGTGGTAAATAAACAGAGTTTAATCATAACAGTACTCCCACGGTGATTTCCACGACATCTAGGAAAGACAGTACCACGGTGTCAAGCCAGGATTACATCTAATATACCCCTCCTCCCGTAGTGTTTCATGACCTGTTAAAACAGCTCGGGTGCATGTTCACTTAGCAATTGCTACTATACACATATCAAACTATCTAACGACTAATCTATATCGTCTCTCTGTAGGAAGCAATTCCCATATATCGACAAAGTTCATGTGGGTACGGTGTATGTACTTGTCAGTCTTATAAACCCACGTGATCTCTCGCGGTGCATTGTGCAGACGTCATCGCTGTACTAGGTTGAACCAGCTGAAAGGGACACCTCCCTCAATATAGCATTGAATATATGACTCACACAGGAAAAATAATCAGATGTTGTGCCAAGTAATTTGCATTAAGAGTTATCCAACATGAAGTAGTGACAATTCATATGTATGTACATAAGCTTTTAACATGTGTATTTGATTAGTTAATTATTCGCTTCAGTGCATAAGTATAAAGGTGGCACATTTTGTATTATTGATTTTTGTTTAGTTTTTAATAACGTCATACTCTTCAAATACCGATTATTATTTTTAATTTACAACATTTGCAATGATACAGATATTGTATTTTATAAAACCATTACGATATATTCATAATTGGTACTCAGCAGAAAGGTTTTAAACATGACATTCATTTGAACTTTGATAAAATCATTGAAATCTGAAATTATCAGAATCCACCATTATCTCATATTTATGACTTTCATGAAATATTTCTTAAAGTAGTAATGATAAATATATTAAATAAAAAAAGGTAGTGTTGATACATGGAAGCCGATGAGATCAGATAGGAAAATCTTAGCAATTTATTTCATAGATACATGTGTGGATTATCGATTCCTTATCTTACAGAGTGAATGCTTAAACTTCGGTATCCATGAAGCTATTCATAGCACACTGATTCTTGATAACACCATATTTACATTAATGATTTACTCATGGTAAATCCGATTTGTTGGAATTCAAAAAGTAAAAAGAAAAACTAGCTACATATTTTTGGGGCGGGAAAACTAATAATTCTGGATGATAGCTCATGAAAAATGGATTATGTGATGCACAAAGACACACGCGCATGACTAGTATGTAAGTAGTATACTCCCTATATTTTCATTATTGAAGGAAGGTAACTCTCAAAATCGAAACAGCTAAGGCAGAGATTCTTATTAACATGTGAACGCATGTTGAAAATGTGACCTGAATATTATTCACAAATGGCATGCACATATCACACGAGTCAAGAGCGATAACTCTGGCTTACCATCAAACACACTATGGTGGATATCGTTATAGGGCGATGACGCAGAGGATGTGGACATCTCCTCATAGTCACGTGACCCCATGGATCCGGACTGTCGCCGGTCCCGTGTCCTTGGAAGGTCGCCCTCGTCCAACGGGTCAAGGTTCTGGTAGTGGTCGTTCAGATACCTCTGAAGAATAGTGTTTTTGTACTTGAGGTGACAACCGCTATCCTCGGGCAACTTATATACGTGTTCCTGTCTGAAAGTGAATGTACAATTGTTCGTGGGAGTAGTGGCACGGGAAGGCACAACAGTGTCCATAGCTACCGAGAGTTCCTCTGAGATCGTTTCTGGTTGGTCGTTTGGGAATGTTTGATTTTGTCCTCCTGAAACAATATAAGATTTGTTTTTGTTAGTGTCTAATTTCCTTATTGAAGGAAAACAATTCTCATCATCGAAACATTAAAAAAATAAATATTTAAAAAATGGAGGCCTACTTTGAACCAGGAAGTTTAGTTGGCTGTATATTTGCAGAATCAACAGATGTGTTATATAATATCTGTATTTGTCGATAACAGTTATATTAATACTTAACTGTAACATATTTCAAAAATTGATTTTACTGTAAGATTGTCTGTATCTACCATGTACATGGGCCTGTGTAACACAGACTACTAAGTATATTGATCCGACTTATGCATGCATTGCATACCAGTATACCAGATGTACTTTACACGAATCGGTATAATATACCCTGTGCTAAGCATGCCATAATTCCAGATTAACACAGCAATAGGTAACGGTTGAAATAACAGCTTTGCCTGAACCCAGTGTTAACAAACATGTAACAGTGCATTCCATTGTTACTGGGGGCATAATGAAAGTGACGTACGATAGTTAACTATTCATGATTAGCCAAACCCATCACACCTAGTGGGTGGGTGGGTGGGTGATGGGTGGGGGTGTTATCTTATCCAATTCCATTCAGTAAACATGGACTTGGCCGAGGCTCAGTGTGTCTTATATCACGGACTTGCAGGTAATGTTAAGAACATACACTGTCAGCATATTTGGTGACTATCTTTAACCATTTATCAACCCACTGCAGTGCAACACATGTTATATGATGTTGGGATAGCTGAGACATATAAGTGTTTATTAAGCTGTCATGTCATTTAATATTATGCAGATGTACATGACATTTTACAAAGAGTCGTTATAGTCATTTGAAGCATGTATACCAAAATACTTCAATAGGAACAATGTGCATTCTGCATACACACTTATATTTTCTTTTGTTCATATAGACTACATAATTAATGTACTACCGTCAGAATTTAAGGGAACGATGCTATATTGATAAGTCCATATTACTTTCAAATTCAGGCACATAAAATAAAGCAAGTTTAATGAAATTTACAAATACTTGTGAGAACATGTACTAGCTATAGCACCTGCCCTGCCTGGGTTGTGTAACTGGTAGTTATCAGTCGCCTCTCATTGAACGAAAAAAATCCATCATGATTATACGTTCCCTTAAATTATGACGGTAGCATTGTATACAAAAAATATATTTTGACACGCTCATTTATTAAACATAGCATGCTACTTGGTGAACATTAAATACTAACACAACTTCTTTTCAAGTTTGGCACTCCGGTATTAGAATGTTACCATTTGAATACCTGTCTCGGTAGATTAACTACTTTCCCTTACTTAAAGTATAAAGGGTTAAGAATTCAATTCTCCACCGTCTCGGGGCATCATCAAAGGGGGTGATGGTAACTTTGCATGCACACGCGAGTTATTTCGAGGTAACAGGGAGAATTATGCTGCATTGTTAAAGCTATCGTGACTTAATCCTTCTGTTGCTGACAAATCATTTACTGCATCACGTTTTCCACACGACCTACGGGCTTCCCGGCCTATACAGGATAGTGACCTCAAACTAAGTAAAACATGGCAACGAAAATACACAGTTGGTAGACAAGAGCAATTTGGGACATCCGCCACACGAGAAATGCGTGTACCCAATTACACAGTAAATCCTCTTAGAGATAAATGCGTAGCCTTCAAAAACACACAGGCTTATAAGTCTTAAACTTTATGGTTTCATTTTCACATTTATCGTGGTATAACTTAAGATGGGAATACATCAAGGGAACTGTTCAGATTGGTACTCTCCGTGTCGGTTTTGGATAACCTTGTATGTATGGAATAGGAAAAGATATCTTCATTCAAACGTTATTGCAGCGCCCCAGTAAACTAGCATACCAATTGGATAACCTTGTATGTATGGAATAGGAAACTATATCTTCATTCAAACGTTATTGCAGCGCCCCAGTAATAAGCTAGCATGACAATCAAAGCTTATCACGCACCAGAGCCAGGAGCAGATATGTGTAATCCAAGTTTATTAGGGATGTTAACAGGCGCCGAGGGGCGACCACAAAACAAGAGTTCAAAGGGCATCAATGACCCCTGCCGGCACAGTAAAGCTTGTAATGTGTCAACATCTTGCCAAATACTTTCTCCACAAAGCAATAGTCGTAAATATCATGTAAAATGGAGAGGGTTTCAATTCCAGTGATCGAGCTATCAGTCGGCTATACAAACAGTTGAGAGTCTTGCCATCTAAACAATAGGAACACGTCGAGATAGGGCTTATAACATTTGTCATACGTTTGTGGAGCAAGTACTATCTCTTTCCTTCCTGAATGCGGCTGTTTGCGCCACGCAATCACGGTAACAAATAATAGAGAAATGTAAAGGAATATAAAAATACGTAAGTTAGTGAAAGCATTAAAACGGGACGCCCAAGTTCCTACTGCCAGATACACAAGTACATGTACTAGTAACACATTATTCATGGCGCTCGCGAGAAACAGCTTTTACAAGAAAGTCGGTGATTCGCTGTCTTTGATGATTGGATCGTAGCAACCGTATTCTATTTAATTATGAAACAACTACTGAGTGAAGACCATGGCTATTTAATGCTTTAGATATATGTAGATATACTAGCTATTTAAACATAAACCCTAATCCATCCCATAACTTCGACAGCTGCAGACTTGGTATCGTTTCTCGAAGCTCCCGTATCTACTACAATACCTTATTAACACTCTTGTAGCCATCTCTGATACACGGGGATCGTCCACTTACGAGAGAGCTATGCTCTCATAATGGGTATGAGAGCTTCAAGAAACTATACCAAGGTACAGACACTTGAGAACTCGTAAATGCTAGTAGAAGACCATAGTCAGAATCGCTCTGGATGGACGAGCGTCATCATCTATGGGTAAGGATATAATGCCTTCATTATCCCTTCTGTTAATTATAAACAATTGGTCGACATATAGGTACCATGTAGGAGGGGACACCAGCAACCCACCTTCGTCATCGGAGTCCCATATTGAGTCATCGGACGAGACACTGAACAGATCGGCATTACCGATGGCACATGTGTTATACAGTTTTATTCTAGAAGACCAGGTCAAATTTGGAGCTCGAACGGTATTCTTCAGGCGTCGCCTCGCATTCGCGAACCAATTGGAAACCTGGATTAGAGTCATGTGACTGCCAGCAGCCAATACGACCTTTTCTGATTTAGATGGGTATGGGTTGTCTCGATGCTGATACAGCCACTGCTTGAGAGGTCGCGCCATATCCTGTAGAGTCTGTCTCTTGTGTCGTATCTTCTCTGGAATCAGTCGCCTGAAATGGTAGAATTCAGACATATAGTATTTACTTAGGCCTGAATCAGTGAGAGATAAAGCGAAAGAGAGAGAGAGAGAGAGAGAGAGAGAGAGAGAGAGAGAATGAGACACAGAGAACCAGAGAGTGAGAGAGAGAGAGGGGGGAGAAAGAGACACACACACACAGACAGACACAGAGAACCACATAGCGAGAGAGAAAGAAAATGGATGTGAAGGAAGAATAAATCATATTATTATATTAAGTATTTGTTTGTGAAAAGATATCCTATTTGCTTTGCATGAACAACTCAATGATAGCAATTTGAGTAAGTGGTGGCAATTTGAATATCAATGAACTCATGGTTACAGCGATGGCGATGAACTCGGGGCCAGCTGCAAGTGGTAATTTTACGGAGCGCAATCAAACAAGTATGATCTCAAGAATCAAACGCGCAAACATAGATTCAATATCGCTGAGTCACTAAGTGATATATCAAGGTCATATCAGGGCATATGAGTGTGTTGTATTACAATATTACACAAGGTGGAGATATAGTTGTTATAACGTCATTGTAAGCGGCTGCGGTTATTATACGATACTGCCTCAAACCGCATTTAGTCGCTGCTCTGTTACAACATGGAAACACCCACTCCCGAACAATACGCGGAATCATAGCGGTGAGTCACAGTGTCAAGAGCCCAGTCTGTCTCTTCAGCGCACTGCACTTGAGTAATGACGTCACGATGCAGAGAATAACACCATCATGAACATTAGCTAAACATCAAAGGCGACTGTTAGTATTGAAACACACCAAGCTCTCTCACTGAACGTTCGTTCTACAACTCCCTTTGATTTCAGAAAGCGTTAATATAATCTGTTGCGGTCATCACCAGAATGATATAAACGGGCTAGACATTCGTGTGTACACGACACGGACATTTCTGCTGCTTATTTGTAAACTGATATTTCATTTGAAGACTTATCAAACACTAAAAAATGTGGTGGTAGGACTAAAAAACTGGTCGTAGATATAAACAAAGTGGTCGAGGATCTTAAAAAATGTGGTAGAATGTATGTTCCCAAGAATGTTAGCAAACATTGACATATGAGCAAACACGGGAGGAAACCACTCTGCAAGTTTCTACTTCGCAATCATAATGCAAGTAATTATAATATTATGATACGCGCCCCATTGCCCTTCTGAGAGTGGTGGTATTTTGTTACTACATCAGCAGCGGTACGAGTAACTGGCTGATTCTCTACATGAACTGGGCGGCGTCTGGTTTGCCTTCCGGAACAAGCAAACTTCTCACTTCTCTTGGCGATTATGACATGCACGTGGATGATACACGTACCATCTGATCAATTAATCGGCGATACAGTGGAGAGACAGCTTCAAGAAGCAGCTGTGTAAATGCTTGCCAATGGTGAGAGTACTCAAACATAAGTGCGTGTATGTGGTAGTTGGCCTCCAGAATGACTTACAGAAGAAGTATGGTTTTAACAGTGATGAACCTTTCGTTCAAGTGTACTAGGTGGTTTTGGGGCTTTGCATCTGCAATGTGCTATCCTCGTCTCTTCGTTGTCACCAGTTCAGATTGAACTGACTGAACTGAAAAGGGTGTGTTTTCTGAACACGGTGGTGCTAGTTGTACAGTAATTATCTTCATAGCATATAACAGTTAAATGTCCTGTTCCAGGATATTAACACACCCTAACAGGATTCTGGCAGGACACGTTCATCTCGGGTGTCTTAGCCCGGACACCTAACTTATTTTTCTGTGCTTAATATTACATCTTCTACAACTTTTCAAGATTACTAGTATCCTGAGTAGAGATGTTCCATTGCAATAACTTGTTGGGAATGTTTCTGCCATCATGTAATAACAAAACACCAATAATAACATTGTATGAATGGATCAAACATGCAGTTGCATTATAATTATGGAGGATAAGCCATTCACAAAAACAGCTAATTCTCAACGAATTATGAAATTCATCCCACTTACAAAAAAACCACCATACGTTTTCCATACGTCTTCTGTTGTAAACAATACAGCAGACAGAAAATCATATCTGGGACGTAATCACATAATATTTAACCTTGACTCGGGGCAAGGACGCGCGTCTTGACGTAGCATTAGTGATTGATTCACACTGTGCACGTAACACTCGTCAAACTGGCCTATGGCGTGATTGTCGGAGGAAATAATCGAGATATAGGTTAAGATATATGTTATTATTATAGACACAGGTGTATATCCTGAAGGCATTGTTCATTACACCGGTTATAACAGGCAGAATGAGTATGGAGCTTACACTATAGATGATACTACTTAGACTAGTGTGTGGGGGCGTGCAGTTGTGTGTGCGTGTGTGTGTGTGCGCGTACGTGCGTGCGTTCGTATGTATGTGTGTGTGTATGTATATGTGCGTGTGCGCGTGCGAGAGCGAAAGGGAAAGTGAGTAAGAGACAGAATGAGAGAGAAAGAGAGGGTGAGAAAGAGGGAGAAAGTGTGGGTGGGTGGGTGGTGGGTTGTGGGTAGGTAGGTGGAGGTGTGAGTATGCATGTGTGGAGGTGGGAGTAGATGTGAGGGGAATGTGAGAATTTAACATGTTTGGTTCACACATCCAGCACAATCACTTCCGATCCACAAACTACCATTACTTATTAATACTATACTATTCCCCACTATTGTTCATTGTGCATAGCGAACAGTTTATATAGACGAGAGTTTACATCGCTATATACGAGCCTAGAGGACGACATGTATACAAACAAGAAGGAACATGTGCACGGAAACACATGTACACGAAAACACATGTGGGAGGAAACACATGTACGAGTTCGTAATTGGTTCCTATCTACTCTCTGGTTGCTGTTCCACTTAAATGCAGTCAACATGTGAATCACTACGATGAAAGACATGTTACAAATATAGATCTGCAAGCCCGATGTGTACACGTGTACATTAGGGGCCGGTACAGTAGCTACTGGAGCTAAAGAACGCGACATGTACGTAGTGGATCCTTTGTAACATACAGCAAGTGTGATGCTTTCTGATACATACAAACTACATAGCGTAATTAATGTTTACTAAATATACCCTATAATTTACTATTATTATTATTGTTACTACTACTACTACTACTACTACTACTACTACTACTACTACTACTACTATTACTATTACTATTACTACTATGATTATTAGTCGTATTCTTCTAATTATTATTATTATCATAATTATAATAATAATATATTTCAATAAATACTGCATATATCGCGATTACAGGCCCATATAGAATGTCTGCAATCAAATACTAATATATTCTTTTCAAATCTTATTTATCAATTGTTAATCTATGTGTGTTTCGATACGACATATATACCATGCCCACATACTCTATGCTCCCACAGTCGCGAGCAGTGCATATATACCTGCATTTATTATACAACATGAATACATTTCACAACTGGTTGTCAATAGTACAAATATTTAGGATAATTGCACGGTATATTATATATTTATTGTAAATGAAATAAAACCTTCCTCAACATAATAACACCAATACCGTAATAAAATACTACTAAATATGCAATCAAGTCTCCAAGGAGGCTGATCTTTTGATTTGGGAGTCATAATATTGCAGTATTATGTACAAAGGGAAGTGTCTACTATAATACCTTAAAGAGATAGACAATAAGGTCAAAACGGGGTGGACATAATTATGTCTGGTAGAATTTACTATCGTATTTTGTTCTTTTTATTGACTTGTTCGCCTTTGTTCATTTGAAAATCCTGGAAACTAGTCAGTTCAATCTATATGTTATTCTGGAACACGATCAACAAAGCAGATTGCCTCTCGCAATAACGTTAGTGTTGAACATTTGTCCCTAGCACCAGTGACCATGAAAATTATAAAAACACACAAAGTGGTATTGACCCTTTAAATTGAATGTAAATATGAAGCCCGCACATCGTTTTCCACTGGACAGCGAATCAATCTGGCCCTTAATGCCAAGCTGATTGTGTAGAAAACAAATTGACTTGAAATCGCTATAACACCCCCATCTGTATGGCTAAATATCAATTGGGAACAGGCAGATATTCTCTGTAATCTTCAGCACTGATGGATTAGGGGTCAGCACAAGGCCACTGTGATCTCCCTGTTAAGCACTCCTGTCTTGTAAATACTTCAGTCCAAAATTCCGCCTTTGGTCAAAGCTTCCGCAAATGCACATGACATTGCTTATAAGAATTAGCCCCGAGCAGCAGATCTAGACTCTCTGCACACATTGGCTGGCTCTGAGTGGCATATAGAGAAGCACGAGGGGCCCGTAGTTAAACATTTATAGACATTTGGGAACTGGCATAGTGGTTGGTATATACTCAAAGCCAAGGACAGACTTGGAATAAAGGACCATCTGGATTGCAAATTTGCAATCACGGCTGACCACCGCGAAGGTTGCCCATGTTGTCAATCATTATTATTTGATGAGCGTGTTATCAGCAGCAGCGTACGATAGGAAACATTCATCCCAGGAGGATTGTTGAAGGGGGTCCTTGTGGAGCTATCAGTTCGTATCAGTGACGTAGAGATATACTTCAGTACTACTGTACTAACCTGACCATTGGTCAAGACTATTTCCGCACAGAATGATTAGTGTGCAGTGCCAAGTTGAAGCATAAGCTATCTGTATTCAATTAAAACGTGTGTGCGTAGAATTATTTATCATCCAATCTGTCCTTTCATTATATCACAAATGTTCGATCCGCCCAACGGCACTTTGAAGAACATTATATAATTACTTCCACTCTCATATTCTGGGTGTTTTGGGGTTTGACAATTCGTCCAGTAGATTCAATTCCAAACTTTAATTTCGTTTACTATCTACATGTATTCACTATAGAAGACAGTGTGTGTGGTGAAAACAACACTATAACGGGGAACATCAAAAGTTATAATTGTCCAGCTACAAAGAGATGATGCAAACACAAAGACAAACTTCTGAGATATTAATATGAGACCAACACGAAGACAACACCATGAGAAGCACGGCATTACATTACAGATAAACCAAATTGGAAATACCATGACCTTACTTTCCACGAAGTCTTAACAACTGCCTAGGAATAATTGCATAGACATTAGAATCATGTGGTATTCTACTCATTATATGCGTAATATCATACCATTTCGTTTCAACAGTTACTAATTCTGAGTGATTGATTCCATAATAACGAGCGCCCGTGCAGACGCCGGGGAACCAAACTAGCTCAATCGACAAAACATAAAACGTTTCACGTTGCATCCCAATATTTAATGGCATATTTCAGCCCAATACCATAAACAATAGAACGGCATCTTGAAGAGACCAACCATAGCAAATGTCATGTACGCTTCTACCGTTCAATGACATCGATAATGTAAGGGATTAATTCATTACATTATGCAAACATATCCACTATGCACTATTCTACTACTTGATGTCTATCGCATTGTACAACGTTGCATTTTATAGATGGATTAAAAGCTTTATCGGTATTTACGTTACCCACTTTCCAAGTACACGAATTGTTCTTCTTCATTTGCAATAGGCTTTGCCACCAGTAAAGGGAACACCAAGATACAATGCCTTCATTGCAAATGTGATGTTTGCGCAAACGAGAGGTCTCGTCGTAACCACGGCAACAGCAATACCGTACGTGACTTTGAGCAGGAACATTCAATATTTTAATAGTCTGTAGCATAATAGAGAAATGACATACCATCTTCAATTGAGCAGTTTTCATGACATGTCTGTTTTGGGCACGGAATGGAGCTTGGGAATGATATGTACTTTCTCACGATCCAGATACAGAAGTTAGAACGTTGTCGCGTTGGTTTTCAAAGATGGCCTTCATGTTTGCTTCCGTGAACTGGAAACTTCCAATTATTCATTAAGTGCAGCAGTTTATTTAATTTATCGATTCACAATTTCCTAAAGAAAATATTTAGTTTCAGATTCTTCAAAGCTAATTGATAATTCTATTAAAAAAAATGTTTGGAATCAATAAATAAAATAAAAAACTTATTAGAATACACTAGGTCAACGCTCCTATTTCAATATGAGAAAAAACTGAGATAAAATCCATCTAAATCGCGTGACGCAAGTGGGATTTACACCGGCGGACTCGACCGCCGAAATGAAAATACTCTGATTAGACTGTCAATGGTGGTCCAGTTGAATGCTCGTTTACCACTAAACGCACCGGGAAAAGAACATCTCCCCGGCGATCTTACTAGAAACCGTCCACGCTATCTATCCCTGTTGGATATGAACTGATGACGAATGTTGGCCTAACGAGTACAATTTAGTCAGAGAAGCTGCACGAAGGTGGATGTAATCACGTAATTCTGCTCCTGTTCCCAGGGGCTGGGCCTCCGCGATTCATATTTGAATATGTGCGAGCTGTATTTATTTGGTTTTAATGGCTCTGTTTTCCCCACAAATAGAACTATAATTGTAATGATAAACCACAGTTATCCCCTTTTCATCCATGCACACACCCACTAACCCTTTCATAAAGCTACGTAAGGACTGTATTTGTGTTGCACCCGAAAACTAAACATTCCACCTACGAATACCTCTCACAATTTCAATACTATAATAAAGTACATGTATATATTCAACCACGCTTACAAACCTGTCCACGCTCAAAAGCAATCCGTACTGATGCTAAATATAAGTGATGGTCCTAGATTCATCGTTTGTGTGTCATACATGCACTCTTATCTAGGGACAGATTAACTGACATTGAGTTTAATAACTCATACATCTAACATTAAGGTGAATAATTCGCCCTGGCGTCGCGACATCATTGTTCACTGGTATAACCTTTCCGACGCGATCATGTTAGGGTACCGTGTCAATACTATAACAGTACGGGTATTGCCCCGGGTATTATCCTTGGTTCGTCAGCATCAGCCGGAGCTAGCTGGACCATTGAAACACTTAGCTACTATTAGCCGAAAACTGATAAGACTTGACATTTAACACGGCTCTGAATACCAATTCAGACAAACAAAACATTAAGGTATGCACTCTTATCGTTGGCAGCCACACTTACTAAATATATTAACAGTCTGATAACCGTAAGTATAACATGAATATATTATGTATTTAATAATTCCACTGATTGTAGAGCACTGGTGAACGTGATCACAATATCCTATCTCAATGCCATATTAACAATTTCATTATTCTGTCCATGGCATGTGTTAGTGTATAGCAGAGTGCATTATACATTTAATTAAATATATAATTGTAAATATAAATGCGTATATCATTGGAATGCTATTATTTAAATACATTTACATATACCAGTGCCGCATTATTACTACATTACGTACTAATACGTGACGAGGAGTTGCATTAAGTACGCAAGAGGGACCTGCTGTGAGTCGTATTACTATACATGTCTCATACCTACATTACAAGCTTTGCAACATATTTCAGGGTCAATTCGGGCGGTTCATATATCGATATCAATAGTTGAATACATCACATAACACGTGTATTGACGCAATAATAGACCTTAGTATAAGTCGACTACTCTACGGTGTACTTTAAGTAAATTGTGTGTGTGCGTGTGTGTGTGTGTGTGTGTGTGTGTGTGTGTGTGTGTGTGTGTGTGTGTGGGGGGCGGTAGGGGGTGGGGGACTATGAAAGAGCCTATCGACCGCATAATTAGGGTATGCATAATGCCAATATGCCGACAAATAGTACTGGAGTCATTAAACACCATCTACTGGCAGTCTGGCAGTGTCACTCTGCCGCATACAGAACATAGTGAGAAATTTCAGTTGAAAGAGGAACGTTTCACATCTTGACTTCATGCCAATACCTGAGGTTATACGTGAGTTACCCGCATCTGTTGAGTATAGAGACTGCATCATTGATTACAAAAGTATTACTTAAACTTTGATGTCCCATGTGGAACAAGTTAGAAAGCGCATTCTATTAATTTTGCAAATAGTTATGAAAAAAAGTACCTATTTCGAAATGTTAATAAGAAATATTTTAGAATATTAGATTGCGTTTCGTACTCGTGAAGTCTTTGGCTGCTTTTTACGGAAGATCTCCGACAAGAAAGAGATTATTAGAATTCCTAGATAAATAGAAGCGTTGTTTCCACCTACATGTGTACGCCTATTGGAAAAAGGAATGTCGTGAAGGTGTTGGCTGATCCTAGGTACTATTTATAGTCAGGTCAGATGTGGGTATCTACGGTGTGAGGTGAGACTAGCACGAGGTAAACGCAGGTTTCAAACAGGGTGGTGTTTTGTGTCCTTGTGTGTTTCTCTAAACCTTCAAGAAAGCTGACTCAACACAATAAACCCGTCAGATGAATAAGAAAGAAGAACACCCCCCTTCCCCCGAACACAAATCCAATGTATGGAATGTTGGTAGAAGATAACTAGTAAAACCATGTGCGTATTGTAAACGAAGCCTTGTAAACAAGTTTACACTCTGAAGTTCATGTCACATTTAAGTACGCTTTTCAGCATACGTACACACATGTATTTATCCTGTCTAGATAAATAATATTTGCTACGCTCGCAGATCTTTTCTACTGTGTTGATATTCAATTTGGAAGTACAAATAAAATAAAATTAATAATTAATTCAGTCTGCCTTATCTAATGATAAAATATTCATATAATTCAATGTTGTCCATGCATCCACCATGTGCATGCACATTGAAATATGCATCGACCGTATGTAACCCGATCACTTCAATCAATTTAACAGTAGAATGCCAGCTCGTATGTAGAATTCTTGCGTAAATAACAGTCCCTTTCCCCATATCGAGTTTCCACTTATCCACGTAATAACACCATGAACCAAATTATAAGGAAATTAAAATGGAAATCATGTCACTGGTATTCGATCTCACAACTAATGCAGTCATTGCGATAATGCTCCTCTTTCCGTTACTTGCAATAAACCACCAAAAATAAAGCCCAGGTTCAGTGTAAATATTAATTATTAAAAGTGAGCACTTCTCCCAGAGGCATTTCGATTATAAATGTTCCCGACGTGTCTCACACCATAGTGCAATACATGTTACAGTAACACAGCATGATAGCATATTGTGAGAATGTTTGATAGAGTTCATGAACAGCACATGCTATTCTTAGAGGCGGACAAGCTTCTTAAAAAGGGCAAATTCACTAATCACATGCTTGAGCAAACCCATTGTTGATAGAAACTAAATAATCGACACCTCGGTGGGGTCACTGGCTCGTGCGGTCATTGGGGCCAGGGTCACGTGGTAATCAATCACGAGCATACAGAACGTAGCCAACGGGAGGATCGCGCTGTTGAAGGCGACTGCAGAAACGCATTCATATGGCTTCAAGGTCTCATGTTAACCGTACACCGTTAGGGATGTATCGATAACAAACGTGATTTTGGAGAAGATATAGAATTAACCATTATTTGTGAATGGCATCTACACATGAACTAGATACACAGGAAGTTATAGCGCATGTATTTCGTCTTTTGTTCACAGTATATTTCTAATATGAAGATCAGACACTATCAGACACTTGCTATATCTTTCAAGAGATGTTTCTATACTCTAATACCAATTATACAAATATTACATACTAGTGTTGCATATCCTGAAACTTTGTGTTAAAAAATAACACACCTTCTAATAAATTCACATGTATGTAGATACTATACATTTGCCAACGCAATCACTTTCTATCTACAGGATACTGTATGAATAGTATGAATTGGCAATGAACTCTGATCGTCAGAGATATTAGTAATATTAGTAAACGAAATCATCAAACTGGAAAGTATCAGCGTCGATGAACAATCTAATATTTGAAATTTGAGACGAGACTAATTACTCACATATCATTGATCAAGCGAATCTACATAATGTAATCTACATAAGTACATTCAATGAATAAACATTAAACCACTTTGCGTATTTATAATTCTGCAGACGAACTCATTAACACACATACAAATCACATCTGATACCGGTATGTGACAGTACTTATGTATTATTCAATATTATGTTAAATTGAATTGATAGCAAAAGATCAAACCAGAAAAATCATATGTAATGTTAATTCCATTGCACATACTTCCTGGCTTTCAACCAATCAGAAACGTAACACTCGCTTAATGGGGTGATAATAACATACACGAAACCACGGGGAGTGTGCAAGTATACACGTATGACGTTATTGTGCCACTATGTGTGATTAAATTAATACTTATCGAACACACGGAAATCATTCAGCACATGCAATTGAGCTCAAAATTCGTTCAATTTCTCTCTCAACCGTGTTGATATAAATTGATTCGTGTTAGACGATAATGAGAAATATGTATCTAATTTGCGCGCACATGTGGTGCAATAACAGAGAGTTTGGTGAAGCAAGCAAACCAACAATGCATATGCCCGTATGTCAGGAATCTCACCTACATGATTATGAAGCCATGACGTTGTCTTTTAAAAGAAAATACTATACCAAGTAATGCTACCTGTCCCTTATTAATGCTCCTTTCATATATACTGAGAACAATATAATATACTATTCTTTATTCACAAAACCTATTATCATATGTCTTGGAACAATAATACTACCTTTGTAAAGTTGTATGTTAAATGCCCTCTGTATCATGCGCAATGCAGGAATACAGCTTCTGTTCTGCTCTATTCTGTTCTACACAATCCTGCTCTATTCCGTTCTACACAATCCTGTTCTATTCTGTTCTACACAATCTGCAGCTTCATCACAGAGAATTGCGATTTCTGTTGGAGAACATCATTTATTGACAATCCATTAATGACAACGATGATACTTTGCCTGACATTCTATCCTCTATTCGATTGTATATTCATGATTCCCTGTCAGTCACTATTGACAGCCTGTTCACTTTACTATCAGGGAGACGACCTGGGACAATGTCCGCTTAATAGTATTACCATCGCCTGAAGGCTAGAAGCATTGGGTCCTGATCGCCTTGCAATGAGGTCTGCACACAAACAGAACCGCTATTACCACGGTTTCCTTCTTGACCCGTGTCATGTCTTGCTGAGGTGTTTCTCCATGTCTCCTTAAGAACGCGATGTGAGGAGAATACGCCTGGGAATTGTCTATAGATGGACCCTGTTGATGGACCCTGTTGATGAACCCTGTTGATGGACCCTGTTGATGGACCCTGTTGATGAACCCTGTTGATGGACCCTGTTGATGGACCCTCCTCAAGCAGGGGAGGAGCTGATACCAAGGGGATTCTCACGCATAAAGACAGACCGTTTACTCTCCAAAAAAACACCAACGGGGGTACAAGATATAAATATACATTCAGTTCTACATTTGATCAAGATGCACAATGCATGCACACGACAATGTACACAATCGAAACATACAAAGGCATTTCTATAACATTTCAAGTATTGAAGTTTAAAGTATACTCTTGTGACGTGTTCCCATGCTTCCCTCTGCAGAGTAATTACCAGTATTAAACGTTATTCTTAACAAACATTTCCATGGAAGATCAATGTCAGTATAGAATAACATTCAACTACATCCATCGTATTCATCCTTGTCCAATACTGTCCATGTACGTACACAAACATTGATCACATACTTACTGGCGAGATATACGTCTGAAACGTTGACACTCGATAGTGACCGATTCCCTTGTGAGATCTAGGTGGCAACATCTCCAATAACAGTCCTAATCGCACGCAAGAGACAACCGAACCCATACTACATAGATATACATGGGTGGGGCTTGATAAATGCATAACATTCTATAGAAATGGATATCATTCAAATGTTCTCTTTGTCTGAGTCATTGGTAAATGATTTGGCTTTGTTTGTTTGGCTGCATTGACCTCTGGTCAAGTCTATGGGGCTGACCACCCTCTGTAATGATAAATAACTCCAGTCGGACAAAGAACAAATACCACGTTAATAGCTGCACTTCCGTCTCAATACTAGCTCTGCAATTACTCAGGAATCAACCGGTGGCAGATCTGCTGTTGACTGGGTGGTCTTAACCTTCCCCTCCCTTCTCAACCCCGCTTCCAATCCCCACCTAGCTGAACTGTACTTCATGAAACATAAGCATTACACACATGTGTGTATGTGCATTTGGTTTGGACAGAACTTTAAAGGGTTCCAGCTCGCAGGGAATGCTTCTTAAATATGGGAGGTTTTCGTTGTGAGGTTGGCTCATAATAGTAACGGATCTGCAGTGATAGTGTTGCTGTGTATCATGTGTATACAAGCACATTATACTATGGTATTACGACACGTCGATATCTCAAATATACTAGTAGTCCACACAGACACGTGGGAATAAACGTAGCTGTGTTGTGTTTGGGAGAATCATGTGTGTGTGTGTCTAAATGTGTGTGTCTAAATGTGTGTGTGTGTGTATGTGTGTCTAAATGTGTGTGTGTGTGTCTAAATGTGTGTGTGTGTGTGTGTGTGTGTGTGTGTGATTGCTGGTATGCGTGCGTGCGTGTGTATGCGAGCTCGCCAATGTTTCTGAAATATCTTCCAAAAAAAGGCATAACAGTTGTAAAAGTACGATTATTCCGAAACGTGTATATTTAAATACCAACTTTCTGAATATCTTCCGATTCCCGGACATTTACTCTTCCCTTTCCCTTCTCTTCATACAGGTAACGGGCGTGAGAGCAAAGCACCACGTGTTTACACTACATGTCCACACAAAGCAGTAATAATTCAATGCATAAATGTAACTGAGCCGGGGTCAAGGACAGGTTAAGCTGAAAGGTGAGTGACACATATAATATGTATTCATCCGACTATTAATATTACAACCAACATAAGTTCAACTAAGTACAGGTATACTTGCTTTGACAGATAGCAACAAAGGTGATTGGACTCTGAGCACTGTTCATACTGACGAACAACAAAACGTGACCGTATACAGACTTTCTACAGTACTCTTGTGCATTAAAAGTAAGACTATTCTAAATAGACTTCAAGTCTTGTATGAACCGGAACACAACATGTCCTGATAATTGATTTGTAAGTCACTGTGCTGCTTAATCTTTCATTCAACTCTCCCTTACGTTCAATTTCAGCAAGAGAAAGAAAACAACCTCGCTGGAAATTGCCCGTGTCCTATCACTATAATGCACGTTTTATAACGCGCTGTTTATCCATTCCTTGCCATCTCATATTATCTCCCCTCCCCATGGCAGTCAATGTTGTTTTTCCTCTGCAGGGGGGTCTGAATGGATATTAGAATAACATACATTTGAGCATGATATATCGGTAAGAAACAGTGATAACCTATAACGGATTACTAGTAAATATAGTCTTTTAATAAAACAGCATATTGGACGAGGCATAAAGGTTAACCTATTTTTTTTGCGGGGAAAACCTTTTAGGTTTCCACCTCTAACTCGTTATGTGTCATTGGAGAACGGGGAACGGTGATCCAACTATTGGAAATTGATACTGACAGGATCTATATGCCATCGGGAAGAATACTACATTACTATCAACTAATAGTCAATATTCTCTCTTAGACCTTTGTCATTTGCGCCATTGGCAAACTATTACCATTACCTCTACTGGAAGCACTATAGAGAATCAGTGGGCTGGATAGCGATACAAGCTGTGTCTTTTAATATGTATGGTTACAGTATGGGTTAATAAAAATAGTCGTCATGCCTGAAGTGTTATTGACGCTGACATGGGCTTGAACAGAGTTGGTTTCCAGTTTGTTAGACAGAGCCGAATTACCGACAAGAATAATCAACCTCCATGGAAGTCACGCTCAGCTGAATCCTCCCATGTGTGTTTGAGCATGATGCACTGTGGCATGATGATAACTGTGGCATGATGATAACTGTGGCATGATGATAACTGTGGCATGATGATAACTGTGGCATGATGATAACTGTGGCA